>CAMPDV010006141.1:0-29733 GCA_946699065.1 Loxodes magnus | reverse complement strand
TTCTATCTTCTTTTCTTACTTCACTTCTTCACTTTTCTAAATACTTATTACTTCTCAAAGCATACTCCTTAAAACTGAAATTCTATCTTCTTTTCTTACTTTACTTCTTCACTTTTCTAAATACTTATTACTTCTCAAAACATACTCCTTAAAACTGAAATTCTATCTTCTTTTCTTACTTTACTTCTTCACTTTTCTAAATACTTATTACTTCTCAAAGCATACTCCTTAAAACTGAAATTCAATCTTCTTTTCTTACTTTACTTCTTCACTTTTCTAAATACTTAATACTTCTCAAAGTATACTCCTTAAAACTGAAATCTATCTTCTTTTCTTACTCTACTTCTTCACTTTTCTAAATACTTAATACTTCTCAAAGCATACTCCTTAAAACTGAAATTCTATCTTCTTTTCTCAATCAACTTCTTCACTTTTCTAAATACTTATTACTTCTCAAAGCATACTCAATAAAAATGAAATTCTATCTTCTTTTCTTACTCTACTTCTTCACTTTTCTAAATACTTAATACTTCTCAAAGCATACTCCTTAAAACTGAAATTCAATCTTCTTTTCTTACTTTACTTCTTCACTTTTCTAAATACTTAATACTTCTCAAAGTATACTCCTTAAAACTGAAATCTATCTTCTTTTCTTACTCTACTTCTTCACTTTTCTAAATACTTATTACTTCTCAAAGCACACTCTTTAAAACTGAAATTCTGTCTTCTTTTCTTACTTTACTTCTTCACTTTTCTAAATACTTATTACTTCTCAAAGCATACTCCTTAAAACTGAAATTCTATCTTCTTTTCTTACTTTACTTCTTCACTTTTCTAAATACTTATTACTTCTCAAAGCATACTCAATAAAACTGAAATTCTATCTTCTTTTCTTACTTCACTTCTTCACTTTTCTAAATACTTATTACTTCTCAAAGCATACTCAATAAAACTGAAATTCTATCTTCTTTTCTTAATTCACTTCTTCACTTTTCTAAATACTTATTACTTCTCAAAGCATACTCAATAAAACTGAAATTCTATCTTCTTTTCTTACTCTACTTCTTCACTTTTCTAAATACTTATTACTTCTCAAAGCATACTCCTTAAAACTGAAATTCTATCTTCTTTTCTTACTCTACTTCTTCACTTTTTTAAATACTTAATACTTCTCAAAGTATACTCCTTAAAACTGAAATTCTATCTTCTTTTCTTAATTCACTTCTTCACTTTTCTAAATACTTATTACTTCTCAAAGCATACTCAATAAAAATGAAATTCTATCTTCTTTTCTTACTTTACTTCTTCACTTTTCTAAATACTTATTACTTCTCAAAGCATACTCCTTAAAACTGAAATTCAATCTTCTTTTCTTACTTTACTTCTTCACTTTTCTAAATACTTATTACTTCTCAAAGCATACTCAATAAAAATGAAATTCTATCTTCTTTTCTTACTTCACTTCTTCACTTTTCTAAATACTTATTACATCTCAAAGCATACTCAATAAAACTAAAATTCTGTCTTCTTTTCTTACTCTACTTCTTCACTTTTCTAAATACTTATTACTTCTCAAAGTATACTCCTTAAAACTTAAATTCTATCTTCTTTTCTTAATTCACTTCTTCACTTTTCTAAATACTTATTACTTTTCAAAGCATACTACTTAAAACTGAAATTCATCTTCTTTTCTTACTTTACTTCTTCACTTTTCTAAATACTTAATACTTCTCAAAGCACACTCTTTAAAACTTAAATTCTATCTTCTTTTCTTAATTAACTTCTTCACTTTTCTAAATACTTAATACTTCTCAAAGCATACTCCTTAAAACTGAAATTCAATCTTCTTTTCTTACTTTACTTCTTCACTTTTCTAAATACTTAATACTTCTCAAAGCATACTCCTTAAAACTTAAATTCTATCTTCTTTTCTTAATTCACTTCTTCACTTTTCTAAATACTTATTACTTCTCAAAGCATACTCCTTAAAACTGAAATTCTATCTTCTTTTCTTACTTTACTTCTTCACTTTTCTAAATACTTATTACTTCTCAAAGCATACTCAATAAAACTGAAATTTTATCTTCTTTTCTTACTTTACTTCTTCACTTTTCTAAATACTTATTACTTCTCAAAGCATACTCCTTAAAACTGAAATTCAATCTTCTTTTCTTACTCTACTTCTTCACTTTTCTAAATACTTATTACTTCTCAAAGCATACTCAATAAAAATGAAATTCTATCTTCTTTTCTTACTCTACTTCTTCACTTTTCTAAATACTTATTACTTCTCAAAGCATACTCCTTAAAACTGAAATTCTAACTTCTTTTCTTACTTTACTTCTTCACTTTTCTAAATACTTGCTACTTCTCAAAGCACACTCTTTAAAACTGAAATTCTGTCTTCTTTTCTTAATTCACTTCTTCACTTTTCTAAATACTTATTACTTCTCAAAGCATACTCAATAAAACTAAAATTCTATCTTCTTTTCTTAATTCACTTCTTCACTTTTCTAAATACTTAATACTTCTCAAAGCATACTCCTTAAAACTTAAATTCTATCTTAATTTCTAAATTCACTTCTTCACTTTTCTAAATACTTAATACTTCTCAAAGCATACTCCTTAAAACTTAAATTCTATCTTCTTTTCTTAATTCACTTCTTCACTTTTCTAAATACTTAATACTTCTCAAAGCATACTCAATAAAACTGAAATTCTATCTTCTTTTCTTACTTTACTTCTTCACTTTTCTAAATACTTATTACTTCTCAAAGCATACTCAATAAAACTGAAATTCTATCTTCTTTTCTTACTTTACTTCTTCACTTTTCTAAATACTTATTACTTCTCAAAGCATACTCCTTAAAACTGAAATTCAATCTTCTTTTCTTACTCTACTTCTTCACTTTTCTAAATACTTATTACTTCTCAAAGCATACTCAATAAAAATGAAATTCTATCTTCTTTTCTTAATTCACTTCTTCACTTTTCTAAATACTTAATACTTCTCAAAGCATACTCAATAAAACTGAAATTCTATCTTCTTTTCTTACTTCACTTATTCACTTTTCTAATTACTTAATACTTTTCAAAGAATAATACTTAAAACTTAAATTCTATCTTGTTTTCTTAATCTACTTCTTCACTTTTCTAAATACTTATTACTTCTCAAAGCATACTCCTTAAAACTGAAATTCTATCTTCTTTTCTTACTCTACTTCTTCACTTTTCTAAATACTTATTACTTCTCAAAGCATAATCCTTAAAACTGAAATTCTATCTTGTTTTCTTACTTCACTTCATCACTTTTCTAAATACTTAATACTTCTCAAAGCATACTCCTTAAAACTGAAATTCTAACTTCTTTTCTTACTTTACTTCTTCACTTTTCTAAATACTTGCTACTTCTCAAAGCACACTCTTTAAAACTGAAATTCTATCTTCTTTTCTTACTTTACTTCTTCACTTTTCTAAATACTTATTACTTCTCAAAGCATACTCCTTAAAACTGAAATTCTATCTTCTTTTCTTACTTTACTTCTTCACTTTTCTAAATACTTATTACTTCTCAAAGCATACTCCTTAAAACTGAAATTCTATCTTCTTTTCTTACTTTACTTCTTCACTTTTCTAAATACTTATTACTTCTCAAAGCATACTCCTTAAAACTGAAATTCTATCTTCTTTTCTTACTCTACTTCTTCACTTTTCTAAATACTTAATACTTCTCAAAGCATACTCCTTAAAACTTAAATTCTATCTTCTTTTCTTAATTCACTTCTTCACTTTTCTAAATACTTAATACTTCTCAAAGCATACTCAATAAAACTGAAATTCTATCTTCTTTTCTTACTTTACTTCTTCACTTTTCTAAATACTTATTACTTCTCAAAGCATACTCCTTAAAACTGAAATTCTATCTTCTTTTCTTACTTCACTTCTTCACTTTTCTAAATACTTATTACTTCTCAAAGCATACTCCTTAAAACTGAAATTCAATCTTCTTTTCTTACTTCACTTCTTCACTTTTCTAAATACTTATTACTTCTCAAAACATACTCCTTAAAACTGAAATTCTATCTTCTTTTCTTACTTTACTTCTTCACTTTTCTAAATACTTATTACTTCTCAAAGCATACTCCTTAAAACTGAAATTCTATCTTCTTTTCTTACTTCACTTCATCACTTTTCTAAATACTTATTACTTCTCAAAGCATACTCAATAAAACTGAAATTCTATCTTCTTTTCTTACTTTACTTCTTCACTTTTCTAAATACTTATTACTTCTCAAAGCATACTCAATAAAACTGAAATTTTATCTTCTTTTCTTACTCTACTTCTTCACTTTTTTAAATACTTAATACTTCTCAAAGTATACTCCTTAAAACTGAAATTCTATCTTCTTTTCTCAATCAACTTCTTCACTTTTCTAAATACTTATTACTTCTCAAAGCATACTCAATAAAAATGAAATTCTATCTTCTTTTCTTACTCTACTTCTTCACTTTTCTAAATACTTAATACTTCTCAAAGCATACTCCTTAAAACTGAAATTCAATCTTCTTTTCTTACTTTACTTCTTCACTTTTCTAAATACTTATTACTTCTCAAAGCATACTCAATAAAACTAAAATTCTGTCTTCTTTTCTTACTCTACTTCTTCACTTTTCTAAATACTTAATACTTCTCAAAGCACACTCTTTAAAACTGAAATTCTGTCTTCTTTTCTTACTCTACTTCTTCACTTTTCTAAATACTTATTACTTCTCAAAGCATACTCCTTAAAACTGAAATTCAATCTTCTTTTCTTACTTTACTTCTTCACTTTTCTAAATACTTATTACTTCTCAAAGCATACTCCTTAAAACTGAAATTCTATCTTCTTTTCTTACTTTACTTCTTCACTTTTCTAAATACTTATTACTTCTCAAAGCATACTCAATAAAACTTAAATTCTATCTTCTTTTCTTAATTCACTTCTTCACTTTTCTAAATACTTATTACTTCTCAAAGCATACTCAATAAAACTGAAATTCTATCTTCTTTTCTTACTCTACTTCTTCACTTTTCTAAATACTTATTACTTCTCAAAGCATACTCCTTAAAACTGAAATTTTATCTTCTTTTCTTACTCTACTTCTTCACTTTTCTAAATACTTAATACTTCTCAAAGTATACTCCTTAAAACTGAAATTCTATCTTCTTTTCTTAATTCACTTCTTCACTTTTCTAAATACTTATTACTTCTCAAAGCATACTCAATAAAAATGAAATTCTATCTTCTTTTCTTACTCTACTTCTTCACTTTTCTAAATACTTATTACTTCTCAAAGCATACTCCTTAAAACTGAAATTCAATCTTCTTTTCTTACTTTACTTCTTCACTTTTCTAAATACTTATTACTTCTCAAAGCATACTCAATAAAACTGAAATTCTATCTTCTTTTCTTACTTCACTTCTTCACTTTTCTAAATACTTATTACTTCTCAAAGCATACTCCTTAAAACTGAAATTCAATCTTCTTTTCTTACTTTACTTCTTCACTTTTCTAAATACTTATTACATCTCAAAGCATACTCAATAAAACTAAAATTCTGTCTTCTTTTCTTACTCTTCTTCTTCACTTTTCTAAATACTTATTACTTCTCAAAGTATACTCCTTAAAACTTAAATTCTATCTTCTTTTCTTAATTCACTTCTTCACTTTTCTAAATACTTATTACTTTTCAAAGCATACTACTTAAAACTGAAATTCATCTTCTTTTCTTACTTTACTTCTTCACTTTTCTAAATACTTAATACTTCTCAAAGCATACTCCTTAAAACTGAAATTCAATCTTCATTTCTTACTCTACTTCTTCACTTTTCTAAATACTTAATACTTCTCAAAGCATACTCCTTAAAACTTAAATTCTATCTTCTTTTCTTAATTCACTTCTTCACTTTTCTAAATACTTATTACTTCTCAAAGCATACTCCTTAAAACTGAAATTCTATCTTCTTTTCTTACTCTACTTCTTCACTTTTCTAAATACTTAATACTTCTCAAAGCATACTCCTTAAAACTTAAATTCTATCTTCTTTTCTTAATTCACTTCTTCACTTTTCTAAATACTTAATACTTCTCAAAGCATACTCAATAAAACTGAAATTCTATCTTCTTTTCTTACTTTACTTCTTCACTTTTCTAAATACTTATTACTTCTCAAAGCATACTCCTTAAAACTGAAATTCAATCTTCTTTTCTTACTCTACTTCTTCACTTTTCTAAATACTTATTACTTCTCAAAGCATACTCAATAAAAATGAAATTCTATCTTCTTTTCTTACTCTACTTCTTCACTTTTCTAAATACTTATTACTTCTCAAAGCATACTCCTTAAAACTGAAATTCAATCTTCTTTTCTTACTTTACTTCTTCACTTTTCTAAATACTTATTACATCTCAAAGCATACTCAATAAAACTAAAATTCTGTCTTCTTTTCTTACTTTACTTCTTCACTTTTCTAAATACTTATTACTTCTCAAAGTATACTCCTTAAAACTTAAATTCTATCTTCTTTTCTTAATTCACTTCTTCACTTTTCTAAATACTTATTACTTTTCAAAGCATACTACTTAAAACTGAAATTCATCTTCTTTTCTTACTTTACTTCTTCACTTTTCTAAATACTTAATACTTCTCAAAGCATACTCCTTAAAACTGAAATTCAATCTTCTTTTCTTACTCTACTTCTTCACTTTTCTAAATACTTAATACTTCTCAAAGCATACTCCTTAAAACTTAAATTCTATCTTCTTTTCTTAATTCACTTCTTCACTTTTCTAAATACTTATTACTTCTCAAAGCATACTCCTTAAAACTGAAATTCTATCTTCTTTTCTTACTCTACTTCTTCACTTTTCTAAATACTTAATACTTCTCAAAGCATACTCCTTAAAACTTAAATTCTATCTTCTTTTCTTAATTCACTTCTTCACTTTTCTAAATACTTAATACTTCTCAAAGCATACTCAATAAAACTGAAATTCTATCTTCTTTTCTTACTTTACTTCTTCACTTTTCTAAATACTTATTACTTCTCAAAGCATACTCCTTAAAACTGAAATTCAATCTTCTTTTCTTACTTTACTTCTTCACTTTTCTAAATACTTATTACTTCTCAAAGCATACTCAATAAAAATGAAATTCTATCTTCTTTTCTTACTCTACTTCTTCACTTTTCTAAATACTTATTACTTCTCAAAGCATACTCCTTAAAACTGAAATTCTAACTTCTTTTCTTACTTTACTTCTTCACTTTTCTAAATACTTGCTACTTCTCAAAGCACACTCTTTAAAACTGAAATTCTGTCTTCTTTTCTTAATTCACTTCTTCACTTTTCTAAATACTTATTACTTCTCAAAGCATACTCAATAAAACTAAAATTCTATCTTCTTTTCTTAATTCACTTCTTCACTTTTCTAAATACTTAATACTTCTCAAAGCATACTCCTTAAAACTTAAATTCTATCTTTTTTTCTTAATTCACTTCTTCACTTTTCTAAATACTTATTACTTCTCAAAGCATACTCCTTAAAACTGAAATTCTATCTTCTTTTCTTACTTTACTTCATCACTTTTCTAAATACTTAATACTTCTCAAAGCATACTCAATAAAACAGAAATTCTATCTTCTTTTCTTAATTCACTTCTTCACTTTTCTAAATACTTATTACTTCTCAAAGCATACTCCTTAAAACTTAAATTCTATCTTCTTTTCTTAATTCACTTCTTCACTTTTCTAAATACTTAATACTTCTCAAAACATACTCCTTAAAACTGAAATTCTATCTTCTTTTCTTACTCTACTTCTTCACTTTTCTAAATACTTATTACTTCTCAAAGCATACTCAATAAAAATGAAATTCTATCTTCTTTTCTTACTTCACTTCTTCACTTTTCTAAATACTTATTACTTCTCAAAGCATACTCAATAAAACTAAAATTCAATCTTCATTTCTTACTTTACTTCTTCACTTTTCTAAATACTTATTACTTCTCAAAGTATACTCCTTAAAACTGAAATTCTATCTTCTTTTCTCAATCAACTTCTTCACTTTTCTAAATACTTATTACTTCTCAAAGCATACTCAATAAAAATGAAATTCTATCTTCTTTTCTTAATTCACTTCTTCACTTTTCTAAATACTTATTACTTCTCAAAGCATACTCAATAAAACTGAAATTCTATCTTCTTTTCTTACTTCACTTCTTCACTTTTCTAAATACTTATTACTTCTCAAAGCATACTCCTTAAAACTGAAATTCAATCTTCTTTTCTTACTTTACTTCTTCACTTTTCTAAATACTTATTACTTCTCAAAGCATACTCCTTAAAACTGAAATTCTATCTTCTTTTCTTACTCTACTTCTTCACTTTTCTAAATACTTATTACTTCTCAAAGCATACTCCTTAAAACTGAAATTCTATCTTCTTTTCTTACTTCACTTCATCACTTTTCTAAATACTTATTACTTCTCAAAGCATAATCCTTAAAAATGAAATTCTATCTTCTTTTCTTACTTTACTTCATCACTTTTCTAAATACTTATTACTTCTCAAAGCATACTCAATAAAACTGAAATTCTATCTTCTTTTCTTAATTCACTTCTTCACTTTTCTAAATACTTATTACTTCTCAAAGCATACTCAATAAAACTGAAATTCTATCTTCTTTTCTTAATTCACTTCTTCACTTTTCTAAATACTTATTACTTCTCAAAGCATATTCCTTAAAACTGAAATTCTATCTTCTTTTCTTACTTCACTTCTTCACTTTTCTAAATACTTATTACTTCTCAAAGCATACTCAATAAAACTGAAATTCTATCTTCTTTTCTTAATTCACTTCTTCACTTTTCTAAATACTTATTACTTCTCAAAGCATACTCAATAAAACTGAAATTCTATCTTCTTTTCTTACTTTACTTCTTCACTTTTCTAAATACTTATTACTTCTCAAAACATACTCCTTAAAACTGAAATTCTATCTTCTTTTCTTACTTTACTTCTTCACTTTTCTAAATACTTATTACTTCTCAAAACATACTCCTTAAAACTGAAATTCTATCTTCTTTTCTTACTTTACTTCTTCACTTTTCTAAATACTTATTACTTCTCAAAGCATACTCCTTAAAACTGAAATTCTATCTTCTTTTCTTACTTTACTTCTTCACTTTTCTAAATACTTATTACTTCTCAAAGCATAATCCTTAAAAATGAAATTCTATCTTCTTTTCTTACTTCACTTCTTCACTTTTCTAAATACTTATTACTTCTCAAAGCATACTCCTTAAAACTGAAATTCTATCTTCTTTTCTCAATCAACTTCTTCACTTTTCTAAATACTTATTACTTCTCAAAGCATACTCCTTAAAACTGAAATTCTATCTTCTTTTCTTACTTTACTTCTTCACTTTTCTAAATACTTATTACTTCTCAAAGCATACTCCTTAAAACTGAAATTCTATCTTCTTTTCTTACTTTACTTCTTCACTTTTCTAAATACTTATTACTTCTCAAAGCATACTCCTTAAAAATGAAATTCTATCTTCTTTTCTTAATTCACTTCTTCACTTTTCTAAATACTTATTACTTCTCAAAGCATACTCCTTAAAACTGAAATTCTATCTTCTTTTCTCAATCAACTTCTTCACTTTTCTAAATACTTATTACTTCTCAAAGCATAATCCTTAAAAATGAAATTCTATCTTCTTTTCTTACTTCACTTCTTCACTTTTCTAAATACTTATTACTTCTCAAAGCATACTCCTTAAAACTGAAATTCTATCTTCTTTTCTCAATCAACTTCTTCACTTTTCTAAATACTTATTACTTCTCAAAGCATACTCCTTAAAACTGAAATTCTATCTTCTTTTCTTACTTTACTTCTTCACTTTTCTAAATACTTATTACTTCTCAAAGCATACTCCTTAAAACTGAAATTTTATCTTCTTTTCTTACTTCACTTCTTCACTTTTCTAAATACTTATTACTTCTCAAAGCATACTCAATAAAACTGAAATTCTATCTTCTTTTCTTAATTCACTTCATCACTTTTCTAAATACTTATTACTTCTCATAGTATACTCCTTAAAACTGAAATTCTATCTTCTTTTCTCAATCAACTTCTTCACTTTTCTAAATACTTATTACTTCTCAAAGCATACTCAATAAAAATGAAATTCTATCTTCTTTTCTTAATTCACTTCTTCACTTTTCTAAATACTTATTACTTCTCAAAGCATACTCAATAAAACTGAAATTCTATCTTCTTTTCTTACTTTACTTCTTCACTTTTCTAAATACTTATTACTTCTCAAAGTATACTCCTTAAAACTGAAATTCTATCTTCTTTTCTCAATCAACTTCTTCACTTTTCTAAATACTTATTACTTCTCAAAGCATACTCAATAAAAATGAAATTCTATCTTCTTTTCTTAATTCACTTCTTCACTTTTCTAAATACTTATTACTTCTCAAAGCATACTCAATAAAACTGAAATTCTATCTTCTTTTCTTACTTCACTTCTTCACTTTTCTAAATACTTATTACTTCTCAAAGCATACTCCTTAAAACTGAAATTCAATCTTCTTTTCTTACTTTACTTCTTCACTTTTCTAAATACTTATTACTTCTCAAAGCATACTCCTTAAAACTGAAATTCTATCTTCTTTTCTTACTCTACTTCTTCACTTTTCTAAATACTTATTACTTCTCAAAGCATACTCCTTAAAACTGAAATTCTATCTTCTTTTCTTACTTCACTTCATCACTTTTCTAAATACTTATTACTTCTCAAAGCATAATCCTTAAAAATGAAATTCTATCTTCTTTTCTTACTTTACTTCATCACTTTTCTAAATACTTATTACTTCTCAAAGCATACTCAATAAAACTGAAATTCTATCTTCTTTTCTTAATTCACTTCTTCACTTTTCTAAATACTTATTACTTCTCAAAGCATACTCAATAAAACTGAAATTCTATCTTCTTTTCTTAATTCACTTCTTCACTTTTCTAAATACTTATTACTTCTCAAAGCATATTCCTTAAAACTGAAATTCTATCTTCTTTTCTTACTTCACTTCTTCACTTTTCTAAATACTTATTACTTCTCAAAGCATACTCAATAAAACTGAAATTCTATCTTCTTTTCTTAATTCACTTCTTCACTTTTCTAAATACTTATTACTTCTCAAAGCATACTCAATAAAACTGAAATTCTATCTTCTTTTCTTACTTTACTTCTTCACTTTTCTAAATACTTATTACTTCTCAAAACATACTCCTTAAAACTGAAATTCTATCTTCTTTTCTTACTTTACTTCTTCACTTTTCTAAATACTTATTACTTCTCAAAACATACTCCTTAAAACTGAAATTCTATCTTCTTTTCTTACTTTACTTCTTCACTTTTCTAAATACTTATTACTTCTCAAAGCATACTCCTTAAAACTGAAATTCTATCTTCTTTTCTTACTTTACTTCTTCACTTTTCTAAATACTTATTACTTCTCAAAGCATAATCCTTAAAAATGAAATTCTATCTTCTTTTCTTACTTCACTTCTTCACTTTTCTAAATACTTATTACTTCTCAAAGCATACTCCTTAAAACTGAAATTCTATCTTCTTTTCTCAATCAACTTCTTCACTTTTCTAAATACTTATTACTTCTCAAAGCATACTCCTTAAAACTGAAATTCTATCTTCTTTTCTTACTTTACTTCTTCACTTTTCTAAATACTTATTACTTCTCAAAGCATACTCCTTAAAACTGAAATTCTATCTTCTTTTCTTACTTTACTTCTTCACTTTTCTAAATACTTATTACTTCTCAAAGCATACTCCTTAAAAATGAAATTCTATCTTCTTTTCTTAATTCACTTCTTCACTTTTCTAAATACTTATTACTTCTCAAAGCATACTCCTTAAAACTGAAATTCTATCTTCTTTTCTCAATCAACTTCTTCACTTTTCTAAATACTTATTACTTCTCAAAGCATAATCCTTAAAAATGAAATTCTATCTTCTTTTCTTACTTCACTTCTTCACTTTTCTAAATACTTATTACTTCTCAAAGCATACTCCTTAAAACTGAAATTCTATCTTCTTTTCTCAATCAACTTCTTCACTTTTCTAAATACTTATTACTTCTCAAAGCATACTCCTTAAAACTGAAATTCTATCTTCTTTTCTTACTTTACTTCTTCACTTTTCTAAATACTTATTACTTCTCAAAGCATACTCCTTAAAACTGAAATTTTATCTTCTTTTCTTACTTCACTTCTTCACTTTTCTAAATACTTATTACTTCTCAAAGCATACTCAATAAAACTGAAATTCTATCTTCTTTTCTTAATTCACTTCATCACTTTTCTAAATACTTATTACTTCTCATAGTATACTCCTTAAAACTGAAATTCTATCTTCTTTTCTCAATCAACTTCTTCACTTTTCTAAATACTTATTACTTCTCAAAGCATACTCAATAAAACTAAAATTCAATCTTCATTTCTTACTTCACTTCATCACTTTTCTAAATACTTATTACTTCTCATAGTATACTCCTTAAAACTGAAATTCTATCTTCTTTTCTCAATCAACTTCTTCACTTTTCTAAATACTTATTACTTCTCAAAGCATACTCCTTAAAACTGAAATTCTATCTTCTTTTCTTACTCTACTTCTTCACTTTTCTAAATACTTAATACTTCTCAAAGCATACTCCTTAAAACTTAAATTCTATCTTCTTTTCTTAATTCACTTCTTCACTTTTCTAAATACTTAATACTTCTCAAAGCATACTCAATAAAACTGAAATTCTATCTTCTTTTCTTACTTTACTTCTTCACTTTTCTAAATACTTATTACTTCTCAAAGCATACTCCTTAAAACTGAAATTCAATCTTCTTTTCTTACTCTACTTCTTCACTTTTCTAAATACTTATTACTTCTCAAAGCATACTCAATAAAAATGAAATTCTATCTTCTTTTCTTACTCTACTTCTTCACTTTTCTAAATACTTATTACTTCTCAAAGCATACTCCTTAAAACTGAAATTCTAACTTCTTTTCTTACTTTACTTCTTCACTTTTCTAAATACTTGCTACTTCTCAAAGCACACTCTTTAAAACTGAAATTCTGTCTTCTTTTCTTAATTCACTTCTTCACTTTTCTAAATACTTATTACTTCTCAAAGCATACTCAATAAAACTAAAATTCTATCTTCTTTTCTTAATTCACTTCTTCACTTTTCTAAATACTTAATACTTCTCAAAGCATACTCCTTAAAACTTAAATTCTATCTTTTTTTCTTAATTCACTTCTTCACTTTTCTAAATACTTAATACTTCTCAAAGCATACTCCTTAAAACTGAAATTCTATCTTCTTTTCTTACTTTACTTCATCACTTTTCTAAATACTTAATACTTCTCAAAGCATACTCAATAAAACAGAAATTCTATCTTCTTTTCTTAATTCACTTCTTCACTTTTCTAAATACTTATTACTTCTCAAAGCATACTCCTTAAAACTTAAATTCTATCTTCTTTTCTTAATTCACTTCTTCACTTTTCTAAATACTTAATACTTCTCAAAGCATACTCCTTAAAACTGAAATTCTATCTTCTTTTCTTACTCTACTTCTTCACTTTTCTAAATACTTATTACTTCTCAAAGCATACTCAATAAAAATGAAATTCTATCTTCTTTTCTTACTTCACTTCTTCACTTTTCTAAATACTTATTACTTCTCAAAGCATACTCAATAAAACTAAAATTCAATCTTCATTTCTTACTTTACTTCTTCACTTTTCTAAATACTTATTACTTCTCAAAGTATACTCCTTAAAACTGAAATTCTATCTTCTTTTCTCAATCAACTTCTTCACTTTTCTAAATACTTATTACTTCTCAAAGCATACTCAATAAAAATGAAATTCTATCTTCTTTTCTTAATTCACTTCTTCACTTTTCTAAATACTTATTACTTCTCAAAGCATACTCAATAAAACTGAAATTCTATCTTCTTTTCTTACTTCACTTCTTCACTTTTCTAAATACTTATTACTTCTCAAAGCATACTCCTTAAAACTGAAATTCAATCTTCTTTTCTTACTTTACTTCTTCACTTTTCTAAATACTTATTACTTCTCAAAGCATACTCCTTAAAACTGAAATTCTATCTTCTTTTCTTACTCTACTTCTTCACTTTTCTAAATACTTATTACTTCTCAAAGCATACTCCTTAAAACTGAAATTCTATCTTCTTTTCTTACTTCACTTCATCACTTTTCTAAATACTTATTACTTCTCAAAGCATAATCCTTAAAAATGAAATTCTATCTTCTTTTCTTACTTTACTTCATCACTTTTCTAAATACTTATTACTTCTCAAAGCATACTCAATAAAACTGAAATTCTATCTTCTTTTCTTAATTCACTTCTTCACTTTTCTAAATACTTATTACTTCTCAAAGCATACTCAATAAAACTGAAATTCTATCTTCTTTTCTTAATTCACTTCTTCACTTTTCTAAATACTTATTACTTCTCAAAGCATATTCCTTAAAACTGAAATTCTATCTTCTTTTCTTACTTCACTTCTTCACTTTTCTAAATACTTATTACTTCTCAAAGCATACTCAATAAAACTGAAATTCTATCTTCTTTTCTTAATTCACTTCTTCACTTTTCTAAATACTTATTACTTCTCAAAGCATACTCAATAAAACTGAAATTCTATCTTCTTTTCTTACTTTACTTCTTCACTTTTCTAAATACTTATTACTTCTCAAAACATACTCCTTAAAACTGAAATTCTATCTTCTTTTCTTACTTTACTTCTTCACTTTTCTAAATACTTATTACTTCTCAAAACATACTCCTTAAAACTGAAATTCTATCTTCTTTTCTTACTTTACTTCTTCACTTTTCTAAATACTTATTACTTCTCAAAGCATACTCCTTAAAACTGAAATTCTATCTTCTTTTCTTACTTTACTTCTTCACTTTTCTAAATACTTATTACTTCTCAAAACATACTCCTTAAAACTGAAATTCTATCTTCTTTTCTTACTTTACTTCTTCACTTTTCTAAATACTTATTACTTCTCAAAGCATACTCAATAAAACTGAAATTCTATCTTCTTTTCTTAATTCACTTCTTCACTTTTCTAAATACTTATTACTTCTCAAAGCATACTCAATAAAACTGAAATTCTATCTTCTTTTCTTACTTCACTTCTTCACTTTTCTAAATACTTATTACTTCTCAAAGCATACTCAATAAAACTGAAATTCTATCTTCTTTTCTTACTTCACTTCTTCACTTTTCTAAATACTTATTACTTCTCAAAGCATACTCAATAAAACTGAAATTCTATCTTCTTTTCTTAATTCACTTCTTCACTTTTCTAAATACTTATTACTTCTCAAAGCATACTCAATAAAACTGAAATTCTATCTTCTTTTCTTACTTTACTTCTTCACTTTTCTAAATACTTATTACTTCTCAAAGCATACTCCTTAAAACTGAAATTTTATCTTCTTTTCTTAATTCACTTCTTCACTTTTCTAAATACTTATTACTTCTCAAAGCATACTCAATAAAACTGAAATTCTATCTTCTTTTCTCAATCAACTTCTTCACTTTTCTAAATACTTAATACTTCTCAAAGCATACTCCTTAAAACTGAAATTCTATCTTCTTTTCTTACTTTACTTCTTCACTTTTCTAAATACTTATTACTTCTCAAAACATACTCCTTAAAACTGAAATTCTATCTTCTTTTCTTACTTTACTTCTTCACTTTTCTAAATACTTATTACTTCTCAAAACATACTCCTTAAAACTGAAATTCTATCTTCTTTTCTTACTTTACTTCTTCACTTTTCTAAATACTTATTACTTCTCAAAGCATACTCAATAAAACTGAAATTCTATCTTCTTTTCTTACTTTACTTCTTCACTTTTCTAAATACTTATTACTTCTCAAAGCATACTCCTTAAAACTGAAATTTTATCTTCTTTTCTTACTTCACTTCTTCACTTTTCTAAATACTTATTACTTCTCAAAGCATAATCCTTAAAAATGAAATTCTATCTTCTTTTCTTACTTCACTTCTTCACTTTTCTAAATACTTATTACTTCTCAAAGCATACTCCTTAAAACTGAAATTCTATCTTCTTTTCTCAATCAACTTCTTCACTTTTCTAAATACTTATTACTTCTCAAAGCATACTCCTTAAAACTGAAATTCTATCTTCTTTTCTTACTTTACTTCTTCACTTTTCTAAATACTTATTACTTCTCAAAGCATACTCCTTAAAACTGAAATTCTATCTTCTTTTCTTACTTTACTTCTTCACTTTTCTAAATACTTATTACTTCTCAAAGCATACTCCTTAAAAATGAAATTCTATCTTCTTTTCTTAATTCACTTCTTCACTTTTCTAAATACTTATTACTTCTCAAAGCATACTCCTTAAAACTGAAATTCTATCTTCTTTTCTCAATCAACTTCTTCACTTTTCTAAATACTTATTACTTCTCAAAGCATAATCCTTAAAAATGAAATTCTATCTTCTTTTCTTACTTCACTTCTTCACTTTTCTAAATACTTATTACTTCTCAAAGCATACTCCTTAAAACTGAAATTCTATCTTCTTTTCTCAATCAACTTCTTCACTTTTCTAAATACTTATTACTTCTCAAAGCATACTCCTTAAAACTGAAATTCTATCTTCTTTTCTTACTTTACTTCTTCACTTTTCTAAATACTTATTACTTCTCAAAGCATACTCCTTAAAACTGAAATTTTATCTTCTTTTCTTACTTCACTTCTTCACTTTTCTAAATACTTATTACTTCTCAAAGCATACTCAATAAAACTGAAATTCTATCTTCTTTTCTTAATTCACTTCATCACTTTTCTAAATACTTATTACTTCTCATAGTATACTCCTTAAAACTGAAATTCTATCTTCTTTTCTCAATCAACTTCTTCACTTTTCTAAATACTTATTACTTCTCAAAGCATACTCAATAAAACTAAAATTCAATCTTCATTTCTTACTTCACTTCTTCACTTTTTTAAATACTTAATACTTCTCAAAGCATACTCCTTAAAACTGAAATTCTATCTTCTTTTCTCAATCAACTTCTTCACTTTTCTAAATACTTATTACTTCTCAAAGCATACTCAATAAAACTGAAATTCTATCTTCTTTTCTTACTTTACTTCTTCACTTTTCTAAATACTTATTACTTCTCAAAGCATACTCCTTAAAACTGAAATTTTATCTTCTTTTCTTACTTCACTTCATCACTTTTCTAAATACTTATTACTTCTCAAAGCATAATCCATAAAAATGAAATTCTATCTTCTTTTCTTAATTCACTTCTTCACTTTTCTAAATACTTATTACTTCTCAAAGCATACTCCTTAAAACTGAAATTCTATCTTCTTTTCTTAATTCACTTCTTCACTTTTCTAAATACTTATTACTTCTCAAAGCATACTCCTTAAAACTGAAATTCTATCTTCTTTTCTTACTTTACTTCTTCACTTTTCTAAATACTTATTACTTCTCAAAGCATACTCCTTAAAACTGAAATTTTATCTTCTTTTCTTACTTCACTTCTTCACTTTTCTAAATACTTATTACTTCTCAAAGCATACTCAATAAAACTGAAATTCTATCTTCTTTTCTTAATTCACTTCATCACTTTTCTAAATACTTATTACTTCTCAAAGTATACTCCTTAAAACTGAAATTCTATCTTCTTTTCTCAATCAACTTCTTCACTTTTCTAAATACTTATTACTTCTCAAAGCATACTCCTTAAAACTGAAATTCTATCTTCTTTTCTTACTTTACTTCTTCACTTTTCTAAATACTTATTACTTCTCAAAACATACTCCTTAAAACTGAAATTCTATCTTCTTTCTTACTTTACTTCTTCACTTTTCTAAATACTTATTACTTCTCAAAACATACTCCTTAAAACTGAAATTCTATCTTCTTTTCTCAATCAACTTCTTCACTTTTCTAAATACTTATTACTTCTCAAAGTATACTCCTTAAAACTGAAATTCTATCTTCTTTTCTTAATTCACTTCATCACTTTTCTAAATACTTATTACTTCTCAAAGCATACTCAATAAAACTGAAATTCTATCTTCTTTTCTTAATTCACTTCTTCACTTTTCTAAATACTTATTACTTCTCAAAGCATACTCCTTAAAACTGAAATTTTATCTTCTTTTCTTACTTCACTTCTTCACTTTTCTAAATACTTATTACTTCTCAAAGCATAATCCTTAAAAATGAAATTCTATCTTCTTTTCTTACTTCACTTCTTCACTTTTCTAAATACTTATTACTTCTCAAAGCATACTCCTTAAAACTGAAATTCTATCTTCTTTTCTCAATCAACTTCTTCACTTTTCTAAATACTTATTACTTCTCAAAGCATACTCCTTAAAACTGAAATTCTATCTTCTTTTCTTACTTTACTTCTTCACTTTTCTAAATACTTATTACTTCTCAAAGCATACTCCTTAAAACTGAAATTCTATCTTCTTTTCTTACTTTACTTCTTCACTTTTCTAAATACTTATTACTTCTCAAAGCATACTCCTTAAAAATGAAATTCTATCTTCTTTTCTTAATTCACTTCTTCACTTTTCTAAATACTTATTACTTCTCAAAGCATACTCCTTAAAACTGAAATTCTATCTTCTTTTCTCAATCAACTTCTTCACTTTTCTAAATACTTATTACTTCTCAAAGCATAATCCTTAAAAATGAAATTCTATCTTCTTTTCTTACTTCACTTCTTCACTTTTCTAAATACTTATTACTTCTCAAAGCATACTCCTTAAAACTGAAATTCTATCTTCTTTTCTCAATCAACTTCTTCACTTTTCTAAATACTTATTACTTCTCAAAGCATACTCCTTAAAACTGAAATTCTATCTTCTTTTCTTACTTTACTTCTTCACTTTTCTAAATACTTATTACTTCTCAAAGCATACTCCTTAAAACTGAAATTTTATCTTCTTTTCTTACTTCACTTCTTCACTTTTCTAAATACTTATTACTTCTCAAAGCATACTCAATAAAACTGAAATTCTATCTTCTTTTCTTAATTCACTTCATCACTTTTCTAAATACTTATTACTTCTCATAGTATACTCCTTAAAACTGAAATTCTATCTTCTTTTCTCAATCAACTTCTTCACTTTTCTAAATACTTATTACTTCTCAAAGCATACTCAATAAAACTAAAATTCAATCTTCATTTCTTACTTCACTTCTTCACTTTTTTAAATACTTAATACTTCTCAAAGCATACTCCTTAAAACTGAAATTCTATCTTCTTTTCTCAATCAACTTCTTCACTTTTCTAAATACTTATTACTTCTCAAAGCATACTCCTTCAAAACTGAAATTCTATCTTCTTTTCTTACTTTACTTCTTCACTTTTCTATAGACTAACTTTCATCTACAAGCATATCTTGACTAAACGAATACAGATTCGTAATTATTATATTACTACTAACATTTTGGATATTCTAACTCATATTTTAATGCTTGCTACGAAAACTTATCATTAGATTTTAATTTCTTACTTTACTTCTTCACTTTTCTAAATACTTATTACTTCTCAAAACATACTCCTTAAAACTGAAATTCTATCTTCTTTTCTTACTTTACTTCTTCACTTTTCTAAATACTTATTACTTCTCAAAGCATACTCCTTAAAACTGAAATTCTATCTTCTTTTCTTACTTTACTTCTTCACTTTTCTAAATACTTATTACTTCTCAAAACATACTCCTTAAAACTGAAATTCTATCTTCTTTTCTTACTTTACTTCTTCACTTTTCTAAATACTTATTACTTCTCAAAGCATACTCCTTAAAACTGAAATTCTATCTTCTTTTCTTACTTTACTTCTTCACTTTTCTAAATACTTATTACTTCTCAAAGCATACTCCTTAAAACTGAAATTCTATCTTCTTTTCTTACTTTACTTCTTCACTTTTCTAAATACTTATTACTTCTCAAAGCATACTCCTTAAAACTGAAATTCTATCTTCTTTTCTCAATCAACTTCTTCACTTTTCTAAATACTTATTACTTCTCAAAGCATAATCCTTAAAAATGAAATTCTATCTTCTTTTCTTACTTCACTTCTTCACTTTTCTAAATACTTAATACTTCTCAAAGCATACTCCTTAAAACTGAAATTCTATCTTCTTTTCTCAATCAACTTCTTCACTTTTCTAAATACTTATTACTTCTCAAAGCATACTCCTTAAAACTGAAATTCTATCTTCTTTTCTCAATCAACTTCTTCACTTTTCTAAATACTTATTACTTCTCAAAGTATACTCCTTAAAACTGAAATTCTATCTTCTTTTCTTAATTCACTTCATCACTTTTCTAAATACTTATTACTTCTCAAAGCATACTCAATAAAACTGAAATTCTATCTTCTTTTCTTAATTCACTTCTTCACTTTTCTAAATACTTATTACTTCTCAAAGCATACTCCTTAAAACTGAAATTTTATCTTCTTTTCTTACTTCACTTCTTCACTTTTCTAAATACTTATTACTTCTCAAAGCATAATCCTTAAAAATGAAATTCTATCTTCTTTTCTTACTTCACTTCTTCACTTTTCTAAATACTTATTACTTCTCAAAGCATACTCCTTAAAACTGAAATTCTATCTTCTTTTCTCAATCAACTTCTTCACTTTTCTAAATACTTATTACTTCTCAAAACATACTCCTTAAAACTGAAATTCTATCTTCTTTTCTTACTTTACTTCTTCACTTTTCTAAATACTTATTACTTCTCAAAGCATACTCCTTAAAACTGAAATTCTATCTTCTTTTCTTACTTTACTTCTTCACTTTTCTAAATACTTATTACTTCTCAAAGCATACTCCTTAAAACTGAAATTCTATCTTCTTTTCTTAATTCACTTCTTCACTTTTCTAAATACTTATTACTTCTCAAAGCATACTCCTTAAAACTGAAATTTTATCTTCTTTTCTTACTTCACTTCTTCACTTTTCTAAATACTTATTACTTCTCAAAGCATAATCCTTAAAAATGAAATTCTATCTTCTTTTCTTACTTCACTTCTTCACTTTTCTAAATACTTATTACTTCTCAAAGCATACTCCTTAAAACTGAAATTCTATCTTCTTTTCTCAATCAACTTCTTCACTTTTCTAAATACTTATTACTTCTCAAAGCATACTCCTTAAAACTGAAATTCTATCTTCTTTTCTTACTTTACTTCTTCACTTTTCTAAATACTTATTAATTCTCAAAGCATACTCCTTAAAACTGAAATTCTATCTTCTTTTCTTACTTTACTTCTTCACTTTTCTAAATACTTATTACTTCTCAAAGCATACTCCTTAAAACTGAAATTCTATCTTCTTTTCTTACTTTACTTCTTCACTTTTCTAAATACTTATTACTTCTCAAAACATACTCCTTAAAACTGAAATTCTATCTTCTTTTCTTACTTTACTTCTTCACTTTTCTAAATACTTATTACTTCTCAAAGCATACTCCTTAAAACTGAAATTCTATCTTCTTTTCTTACTTTACTTCTTCACTTTTCTAAATACTTATTACTTCTCAAAGCATACTCCTTAAAACTGAAATTCTATCTTCTTTTCTTACTTTACTTCTTCACTTTTCTAAATACTTATTACTTCTCAAAGCATACTCCTTAAAACTGAAATTCTATCTTCTTTTCTTACTTTACTTCTTCACTTTTCTAAATACTTATTACTTCTCAAAGCATACTCCTTAAAACTGAAATTCTATCTTCTTTTCTTACTTTACTTCTTCACTTTTCTAAATACTTATTACTTCTCAAAGCATACTCCTTAAAACTGAAATTCTATCTTCTTTTCTTACTTTACTTCTTCACTTTTCTAAATACTTATTACTTCTCAAAGCATACTCCTTAAAACTGAAATTCTATCTTCTTTTCTTACTTCACTTCATCACTTTTCTAAATACTTATTACTTCTCAAAGCATAATCCTTAAAAATGAAATTCTATCTTCTTTTCTTACTTTACTTCATCACTTTTCTAAATACTTATTACTTCTCAAAGCATACTCAATAAAACTGAAATTCTATCTTCTTTTCTTAATTCACTTCTTCACTTTTCTAAATACTTATTACTTCTCAAAGCATACTCAATAAAACTGAAATTCTATCTTCTTTTCTTAATTCACTTCTTCACTTTTCTAAATACTTATTACTTCTCAAAGCATATTCCTTAAAACTGAAATTCTATCTTCTTTTCTTACTTCACTTCTTCACTTTTCTAAATACTTATTACTTCTCAAAGCATACTCAATAAAACTGAAATTCTATCTTCTTTTCTTAATTCACTTCTTCACTTTTCTAAATACTTATTACTTCTCAAAGCATACTCAATAAAACTGAAATTCTATCTTCTTTTCTTAATTCACTTCTTCACTTTTCTAAATACTTATTACTTCTCAAAGCATACTCAATAAAACTGAAATTCTATCTTCTTTTCTTACTTTACTTCTTCACTTTTCTAAATACTTATTACTTCTCAAAGCATACTCCTTAAAACTGAAATTTTATCTTCTTTTCTTAATTCACTTCTTCACTTTTCTAAATACTTATTACTTCTCAAAGCATACTCAATAAAACTGAAATTCTATCTTCTTTTCTCAATCAACTTCTTCACTTTTCTAAATACTTAATACTTCTCAAAGCATACTCCTTAAAACTGAAATTCTATCTTCTTTTCTTACTTTACTTCTTCACTTTTCTAAATACTTATTACTTCTCAAAACATACTCCTTAAAACTGAAATTCTATCTTCTTTTCTTACTTTACTTCTTCACTTTTCTAAATACTTATTACTTCTCAAAGCAT
The DNA here is from genome assembly GCA_946699065.1 of Loxodes magnus. Classification (NCBI taxonomy): domain Eukaryota; phylum Ciliophora; class Karyorelictea; order Loxodida; family Loxodidae; genus Loxodes; species Loxodes magnus. The sequence goes on along the minus strand of CAMPDV010006141.1, from coordinate 6,713 downwards.
ACTCCTTAAAACTGAAATTCTATCTTCTTTTCTTACTTTACTTCTTCACTTTTCTAAATACTTATTACTTCTCAAAGCATACTCCTTAAAACTGAAATTCTATCTTCTTTTCTTACTTCACTTCATCACTTTTCTAAATACTTATTACTTCTCAAAGCATAATCCTTAAAAATGAAATTCTATCTTCTTTTCTTACTTTACTTCATCACTTTTCTAAATACTTATTACTTCTCAAAACATACTCCTTAAAACTGAAATTCTATCTTCTTTTCTTACTTTACTTCTTCACTTTTCTAAATACTTATTACTTCTCAAAGCATACTCCTTAAAACTGAAATTCTATCTTCTTTTCTTACTTTACTTCTTCACTTTTCTAAATACTTATTACTTCTCAAAGCATACTCCTTAAAACTGAAATTCTATCTTCTTTTCTTAATTCACTTCTTCACTTTTCTAAATACTTATTACTTCTCAAAGCATACTCCTTAAAACTGAAATTTTATCTTCTTTTCTTACTTCACTTCTTCACTTTTCTAAATACTTATTACTTCTCAAAGCATAATCCTTAAAAATGAAATTCTATCTTCTTTTCTTACTTCACTTCTTCACTTTTCTAAATACTTATTACTTCTCAAAGCATACTCCTTAAAACTGAAATTCTATCTTCTTTTCTCAATCAACTTCTTCACTTTTCTAAATACTTATTACTTCTCAAAGCATACTCCTTAAAACTGAAATTCTATCTTCTTTTCTTACTTTACTTCTTCACTTTTCTAAATACTTATTAATTCTCAAAGCATACTCCTTAAAACTGAAATTCTATCTTCTTTTCTTACTTTACTTCTTCACTTTTCTAAATACTTATTACTTCTCAAAGCATACTCCTTAAAACTGAAATTCTATCTTCTTTTCTTACTTTACTTCTTCACTTTTCTAAATACTTATTACTTCTCAAAACATACTCCTTAAAACTGAAATTCTATCTTCTTTTCTTACTTTACTTCTTCACTTTTCTAAATACTTATTACTTCTCAAAGCATACTCCTTAAAACTGAAATTCTATCTTCTTTTCTTACTTTACTTCTTCACTTTTCTAAATACTTATTACTTCTCAAAGCATACTCCTTAAAACTGAAATTCTATCTTCTTTTCTTACTTTACTTCTTCACTTTTCTAAATACTTATTACTTCTCAAAGCATACTCCTTAAAAATGAAATTCTATCTTCTTTTCTTAATTCACTTCTTCACTTTTCTAAATACTTATTACTTCTCAAAGCATACTCCTTAAAACTGAAATTCTATCTTCTTTTCTCAATCAACTTCTTCACTTTTCTAAATACTTATTACTTCTCAAAGCATAATCCTTAAAAATGAAATTCTATCTTCTTTTCTTACTTCACTTCTTCACTTTTCTAAATACTTATTACTTCTCAAAGCATACTCCTTAAAACTGAAATTCTATCTTCTTTTCTCAATCAACTTCTTCACTTTTCTAAATACTTATTACTTCTCAAAGCATACTCCTTAAAACTGAAATTCTATCTTCTTTTCTTACTTTACTTCTTCACTTTTCTAAATACTTATTACTTCTCAAAGCATACTCCTTAAAACTGAAATTTTATCTTCTTTTCTTACTTCACTTCTTCACTTTTCTAAATACTTATTACTTCTCAAAGCATACTCAATAAAACTGAAATTCTATCTTCTTTTCTTACTTTACTTCTTCACTTTTCTAAATACTTATTACTTCTCAAAGCATACTCCTTAAAACTGAAATTCTATCTTCTTTTCTTACTTTACTTCTTCACTTTTCTAAATACTTATTACTTCTCAAAGCATACTCCTTAAAACTGAAATTCTATCTTCTTTTCTTACTTTACTTCATCACTTTTCTAAATACTTATTACTTCTCAAAGCATACTCAATAAAACTGAAATTCTATCTTCTTTTCTTAATTCACTTCTTCACTTTTCTAAATACTTATTACTTCTCAAAGCATACTCAATAAAACTGAAATTCTATCTTCTTTTCTTAATTCACTTCTTCACTTTTCTAAATACTTATTACTTCTCAAAGCATATTCCTTAAAACTGAAATTCTATCTTCTTTTCTTACTTCACTTCTTCACTTTTCTAAATACTTATTACTTCTCAAAGCATACTCAATAAAACTGAAATTCTATCTTCTTTTCTTAATTCACTTCTTCACTTTTCTAAATACTTATTACTTCTCAAAGCATACTCAATAAAACTGAAATTCTATCTTCTTTTCTTAATTCACTTCTTCACTTTTCTAAATACTTATTACTTCTCAAAGCATACTCAATAAAACTGAAATTCTATCTTCTTTTCTTACTTTACTTCTTCACTTTTCTAAATACTTATTACTTCTCAAAACATACTCCTTAAAACTGAAATTCTATCTTCTTTTCTTACTTTACTTCTTCACTTTTCTAAATACTTATTACTTCTCAAAGCATACTCCTTAAAACTGAAATTCTATCTTCTTTTCTTACTTTACTTCTTCACTTTTCTAAATACTTATTACTTCTCAAAACATACTCCTTAAAACTGAAATTCTATCTTCTTTTCTTACTTTACTTCTTCACTTTTCTAAATACTTATTACTTCTCAAAGCATACTCAATAAAACTGAAATTCTATCTTCTTTTCTTAATTCACTTCTTCACTTTTCTAAATACTTATTACTTCTCAAAGCATACTCAATAAAACTGAAATTCTATCTTCTTTTCTTACTTCACTTCTTCACTTTTCTAAATACTTATTACTTCTCAAAGCATACTCAATAAAACTGAAATTCTATCTTCTTTTCTTACTTCACTTCTTCACTTTTCTAAATACTTATTACTTCTCAAAGCATACTCAATAAAACTGAAATTCTATCTTCTTTTCTTAATTCACTTCTTCACTTTTCTAAATACTTATTACTTCTCAAAGCATACTCAATAAAACTGAAATTCTATCTTCTTTTCTTACTTTACTTCTTCACTTTTCTAAATACTTATTACTTCTCAAAGCATACTCCTTAAAACTGAAATTTTATCTTCTTTTCTTAATTCACTTCTTCACTTTTCTAAATACTTATTACTTCTCAAAGCATACTCAATAAAACTGAAATTCTATCTTCTTTTCTCAATCAACTTCTTCACTTTTCTAAATACTTAATACTTCTCAAAGCATACTCCTTAAAACTGAAATTCTATCTTCTTTTCTTACTTTACTTCTTCACTTTTCTAAATACTTATTACTTCTCAAAACATACTCCTTAAAACTGAAATTCTATCTTCTTTTCTTACTTTACTTCTTCACTTTTCTAAATACTTATTACTTCTCAAAACATACTCCTTAAAACTGAAATTCTATCTTCTTTTCTTACTTTACTTCTTCACTTTTCTAAATACTTATTACTTCTCAAAGCATACTCAATAAAACTGAAATTCTATCTTCTTTTCTTACTTTACTTCTTCACTTTTCTAAATACTTATTACTTCTCAAAGCATACTCCTTAAAACTGAAATTTTATCTTCTTTTCTTACTTCACTTCATCACTTTTCTAAATACTTATTACTTCTCAAAGCATAATCCATAAAAATGAAATTCTATCTTCTTTTCTTAATTCACTTCTTCACTTTTCTAAATACTTATTACTTCTCAAAGCATACTCCTTAAAACTGAAATTCTATCTTCTTTTCTTAATTCACTTCTTCACTTTTCTAAATACTTATTACTTCTCAAAGCATACTCCTTAAAACTGAAATTCTATCTTCTTTTCTTACTTTACTTCTTCACTTTTCTAAATACTTATTACTTCTCAAAGCATACTCCTTAAAACTGAAATTTTATCTTCTTTTCTTACTTCACTTCTTCACTTTTCTAAATACTTATTACTTCTCAAAGCATACTCAATAAAACTGAAATTCTATCTTCTTTTCTTAATTCACTTCATCACTTTTCTAAATACTTATTACTTCTCAAAGTATACTCCTTAAAACTGAAATTCTATCTTCTTTTCTCAATCAACTTCTTCACTTTTCTAAATACTTATTACTTCTCAAAGCATACTCCTTAAAACTGAAATTCTATCTTCTTTTCTTACTTTACTTCTTCACTTTTCTAAATACTTATTACTTCTCAAAACATACTCCTTAAAACTGAAATTCTATCTTCTTTCTTACTTTACTTCTTCACTTTTCTAAATACTTATTACTTCTCAAAACATACTCCTTAAAACTGAAATTCTATCTTCTTTTCTCAATCAACTTCTTCACTTTTCTAAATACTTATTACTTCTCAAAGCATACTCCTTAAAACTGAAATTCTATCTTCTTTTCTTACTTTACTTCTTCACTTTTCTAAATACTTATTACTTCTCAAAGCATACTCCTTAAAAATGAAATTCTATCTTCTTTTCTTAATTCACTTCTTCACTTTTCTAAATACTTATTACTTCTCAAAGCATACTCCTTAAAACTGAAATTCTATCTTCTTTTCTCAATCAACTTCTTCACTTTTCTAAATACTTATTACTTCTCAAAGCATAATCCTTAAAAATGAAATTCTATCTTCTTTTCTTACTTCACTTCTTCACTTTTCTAAATACTTATTACTTCTCAAAGCATACTCCTTAAAACTGAAATTCTATCTTCTTTTCTCAATCAACTTCTTCACTTTTCTAAATACTTATTACTTCTCAAAGCATACTCCTTAAAACTGAAATTCTATCTTCTTTTCTTACTTTACTTCTTCACTTTTCTAAATACTTATTACTTCTCAAAGCATACTCCTTAAAACTGAAATTCTATCTTCTTTTCTTACTTTACTTCTCTACTTTTCTAAATACTTATTACTTCTCAAAGCATACTCCTTAAAAATGAAATTCTATCTTCTTTTCTTAATTCACTTCTTCACTTTTCTAAATACTTATTACTTCTCAAAGCATACTCCTTAAAACTGAAATTCTATCTTCTTTTCTCAATCAACTTCTTCACTTTTCTAAATACTTATTACTTCTCAAAGCATAATCCTTAAAAATGAAATTCTATCTTCTTTTCTTACTTCACTTCTTCACTTTTCTAAATACTTATTACTTCTCAAAGCATACTCCTTAAAACTGAAATTCTATCTTCTTTTCTCAATCAACTTCTTCACTTTTCTAAATACTTATTACTTCTCAAAGCATACTCCTTAAAACTGAAATTCTATCTTCTTTTCTTACTTTACTTCTTCACTTTTCTAAATACTTATTACTTCTCAAAGCATACTCCTTAAAACTGAAATTTTATCTTCTTTTCTTACTTCACTTCTTCACTTTTCTAAATACTTATTACTTCTCAAAGCATACTCAATAAAACTGAAATTCTATCTTCTTTTCTTAATTCACTTCATCACTTTTCTAAATACTTATTACTTCTCATAGTATACTCCTTAAAACTGAAATTCTATCTTCTTTTCTCAATCAACTTCTTCACTTTTCTAAATACTTATTACTTCTCAAAGCATACTCAATAAAACTAAAATTCAATCTTCATTTCTTACTTCACTTCTTCACTTTTTTAAATACTTAATACTTCTCAAAGCATACTCCTTAAAACTGAAATTCTATCTTCTTTTCTCAATCAACTTCTTCACTTTTCTAAATACTTATTACTTCTCAAAGCATACTCCTTCAAAACTGAAATTCTATCTTCTTTTCTTACTTTACTTCTTCACTTTTCTAAATACTTATTACTTCTCAAAGCATACTCCTTAAAACTGAAATTCTATCTTCTTTTCTTACTTTACTTCTCTACTTTTCTAAATACTTATTACTTCTCAAAGCATACTCCTTAAAAATGAAATTCTATCTTCTTTTCTTAATTCACTTCTTCACTTTTCTAAATACTTATTACTTCTCAAAGCATACTCCTTAAAACTGAAATTCTATCTTCTTTTCTCAATCAACTTCTTCACTTTTCTAAATACTTATTACTTCTCAAAGCATAATCCTTAAAAATGAAATTCTATCTTCTTTTCTTACTTCACTTCTTCACTTTTCTAAATACTTATTACTTCTCAAAGCATACTCCTTAAAACTGAAATTCTATCTTCTTTTCTCAATCAACTTCTTCACTTTTCTAAATACTTATTACTTCTCAAAGCATACTCCTTAAAACTGAAATTCTATCTTCTTTTCTTACTTTACTTCTTCACTTTTCTAAATACTTATTACTTCTCAAAGCATACTCCTTAAAACTGAAATTTTATCTTCTTTTCTTACTTCACTTCTTCACTTTTCTAAATACTTATTACTTCTCAAAGCATACTCAATAAAACTGAAATTCTATCTTCTTTTCTTAATTCACTTCATCACTTTTCTAAATACTTATTACTTCTCATAGTATACTCCTTAAAACTGAAATTCTATCTTCTTTTCTCAATCAACTTCTTCACTTTTCTAAATACTTATTACTTCTCAAAGCATACTCAATAAAACTAAAATTCAATCTTCATTTCTTACTTCACTTCTTCACTTTTTTAAATACTTAATACTTCTCAAAGCATACTCCTTAAAACTGAAATTCTATCTTCTTTTCTCAATCAACTTCTTCACTTTTCTAAATACTTATTACTTCTCAAAGCATACTCCTTCAAAACTGAAATTCTATCTTCTTTTCTTACTTTACTTCTTCACTTTTCTATAGACTAACTTTCATC
>CAMPDV010006140.1:0-23283 GCA_946699065.1 Loxodes magnus | reverse complement strand
CATGGTCTTACAGGTACCTGTCTTGACGTCCCATAGTCTCACCGTTTTATCATAACTTCCCGATACGATGAACTCTGAATCACTGGATATAGCCACAGATCTTACATATCTAGTGTGACCACTCATGGTCTTACAGGTACCTGTCTTGACGTCCCATAGTCTCACCGTCTAATCTGCACTTCCCGATACGATGAACTCTGAATCACTGGATATAGCCACAGATCATACAGAATTAGTGTGACCACTCATGGTCTTACAGGTACCTGTCTTGACGTCCCATAGTCTCACCGTTTTATCATAACTTCCCGATACGATGAACTCTGAATCACTTGATATAGCACAGATCATACAGAATTAGTGTGACCACTCATGGTCTTACAGGTACCTGTCTTGACGTCCCATAGTCTCACCGTTTTATCATAACTTCCCGATACGATGAACTCTGAATCACTGGATATAGCCACAGATCATACAGAATTAGTGTGACCACTCATGGTCTTACAGGTACCTGTCTTGACGTCCCATAGTCTCACCGTTTTATCATAACTTCCCGATACGATGAACTCTGAATCACTGGATATAGCCACAGATCATACAGAATTAGTGTGACCACTCATGGTCTTACAGGTACCTGTCTTGACGTCCCATAGTCTCACCGTTTTATCATAACTTCCCGATACGATGAACTCTGAATCACTGGATATAGCCACAGATCATACAGAATTAGTGTGACCACTCATGGTCTTACAGGTACCTGTCTTGGACGTCCCATAGTCTCACCGTCTAATCATAACTTCCCGATACGATGAACTCTGAATCACTGGATATAGCCACAGCATATACTTGACTAGTGTGACCACTCATGGTCTTACAGGTACCTGTCTTGACGTCCCATAGTCTCACCGTTTTATCATAACTTCCCGATACGATGAACTCTGAATCACTGGATATAGCCACAGATCATACAGAATTAGTGTGACCACTCATGGTCTTACAGGTACCTGTCTTGACGTCCCATAGTCTCACCGTCTAATCTGCACTTCCCGATACGATGAACTCTGAATCACTGGATATAGCCACAGATCATACAGAATTAGTGTGACCACTCATGGTCTTACAGGTACCTGTCTTGACGTCCCATAGTCTCACCGTCTAATCTGAACTTCCCGATACGATGAACTCTGAATCACTGGATATAGCCACAGATCTTACATATCTAGTGTGACCACTCATGGTCTTACAGGTACCTGTCTTGACGTCCCCATAGTCTCACCGTATTATCATAACTTCCCGATACGATGAACTCTGAATCACTGGATATTAGCCACAGATCATACAGAATTAGTGTGACCACTCATGGTCTTACAGGTACCTGTCTTGACGTCCCATAGTCCTCACCGTCTAATCTGAACTTCCCGATACGATGAACTCTGAATCACTGGATATAGCCACAGATCTTACATATCTAGTGTGACCACTCATGGTCTTACAGGTACCTGTCTTGACGTCCCATAGTCTCACCGTATTATCATAACTTCCCGATACGATGAACTCTGAATCACTGGATATAGCCACAGATCATACAGAATTAGTGTGACCACTCATGGTCTTACAGGTACCTGTCTTGACGTCCCATAGTCTCACCGTTTTATCATAACTTCCCGATACGATGAACTCTGAATCACTGGATATAGCCACAGATCTTACATATCTAGTGTGACCACTCATGATCTTACAGGTACCTGTCTTGACGTCCCATAGTCTCACCGTATTATCATAACTTCCCGATACGATGAACTCTGAATCACTGGATATAGCCACAGATCATACAGAATTAGTGTGACCACTCATGGTCTTACAGGTACCTGTCTTGACGTCCCATAGTCTCACCGTTTTATCATAACTTCCCGATACGATGAACTCTGAATCACTGGATATAGCCACAGATCTTACATATCTAGTGTGACCACTCATGGTCTTACAGGTACCTGTCTTGACGTCCCATAGTCTCACCGTCTAATCTGCACTTCCCGATACGATGAACTCTGAATCACTGGATATAGCCACAGATCATACAGAATTAGTGTGACCACTCATGGTCTTACAGGTACCTGTCTTGACGTCCCATAGTCTCACCGTTTTATCATAACTTCCCGATACGATGAACTCTGAATCACTGGATATAGCCACAGATCTTACATATCTAGTGTGACCCACTCATGGTCTTACAGGTACCTGTCTTGACGTCCCATAGTCTCACCGTATTATCATAACTTCCCGATACGATGAACTCTGAATCACTGGATATAGCCACAGATCATACAGAATTAGTGTGACCACTCATGGTCTTACAGGTACCTGTCTTGACGTCCCATAGTCTCACCGTTTTATCATAACTTCCCGATACGATGAACTCTGAATCACTGGATATAGCCACAGATCTTACATATCTAGTGTGACCACTCATGGTCTTACAGGTACCTGTCTTGACGTCCCATAGTCTCACCGTCTAATCTGAACTTCCCGATACGATGAACTCTGAATCACTGGATATAGCCACAGATCTTACATATCTAGTGTGACCACTCATGGTCTTACAGGTACCTGTCTTGACGTCCCATAGTCTCACCGTTTTATCATAACTTCCCGATACGATGAACTCTGAATCACTGGATATAGCCACAGATCATACAGAATTAGTGTGACCACTCATGGTCTTACAGGTACCTGTCTTGACGTCCCATAGTCTCACCGTTTTATCATAACTTCCCGATACGATGAACTCTGAATCACTGGATATAGCCACAGATCTTACATATCTAGTGTGACCACTCATGGTCTTACAGGTACCTGTCTTGACGTCCCATAGTCTCACCGTCTAATCTGCACTTCCCGATACGATGAACTCTGAATCACTGGATATAGCCACAGATCATACAGAATTAGTGTGACCACTCATGGTCTTACAGGTACCTGTCTTGACGTCCCATAGTCTCACCGTTTTATCATAACTTCCCGATACGATGAACTCTGAATCACTGGATATAGCCACAGATCATACAGAATTAGTGTGACCACTCATGGTCTTACAGGTACCTGTCTTGACGTCCCATAGTCTCACCGTTTTATCATAACTTCCCGATACGATGAACTCTGAATCACTTGATATAGCACAGATCATACAGAATTAGTGTGACCACTCATGGTCTTACAGGTACCTGTCTTGACGTCCCATAGTCTCACCGTTTTATCATAACTTCCCGATACGATGAACTCTGAATCACTGGATATAGCCACAGATCTTACATATCTAGTGTGACCACTCATGGTCTTACAGGTACCTGTCTTGACGTCCCATAGTCTCACCGTCTAATCTGCACTTCCCGATACGATGAACTCTGAATCACTGGATATAGCCACAGATCATACAGAATTAGTGTGACCACTCATGGTCTTACAGGTACCTGTCTTGACGTCCCATAGTCCTCACCGTTTTATCATAACTTCCCGATACGATGAACTCTGAATCACTTGATATAGCACAGATCATACAGAATTAGTGTGACCACTCATGGTCTTACAGGTACCTGTCTTGACGTCCCATAGTCTCACCGTTTTATCATAACTTCCCGATACGATGAAATCTGAATCACTGGATATAGCCACAGATCATACAGAATTAGTGTGACCACTCATGGTCTTACAGGTACCTTTCTTGACGTCCCATAGTCTCACCGTTTTATCATAACTTCCCGATACGATGAACTCTGAATCACTGGATATAGCCACAGATCATACAGAATTAGTGTGACCACTCATGGTCTTACAGGTACCTGTCTTGACGTCCCATAGTCTCACCGTTTTATCATAACTTCCCGATACGATGAACTCTGAATCACTGGATATAGCCACAGATCATACAGAATTAGTGTGACCACTCATGGTCTTACAGGTACCTGTCTTGACGTCCCATAGTCTCACCGTCTAATCTGCACTTCCCGATACGATGAACTCTGAATCACTGGATATAGCCACAGATCATACAGAATTAGTGTGACCACTCATGGTCTTACAGGTACCTGTCTTGACGTCCCATAGTCTCACCGTCTAATCTGCACTTCCCGATACGATGAACTCTGAATCACTGGATATAGCCACAGATCTTACATATCTAGTGTGACCACTCATGGTCTTACAGGTACCTGTCTTGACGTCCCATAGTCTCACCGTCTAATCTGCACTTCCCGATACGATGAACTCTGAATCACTGGATATAGCCACAGATCATACAGAATTAGTGTGGCCACTCATGGTCTTACAGGTACCTGTCTTGACGTCCCATAGTCTCACCGTTTTATCATAACTTCCCGATACGATGAACTCTGAATCACTGGATATAGCCACAGATCATACAGAATTAGTGTGACCACTCATGGTCTTACAGGTACCTGTCTTGACGTCCCATAGTCTCACCGTTTTATCATAACTTCCCGATACGATGAACTCTGAATCACTTGATATAGCACAGATCATACAGAATTAGTGTGACCACTCATGGTCTTACAGGTACCTGTCTTGACGTCCCATAGTCTCACCGTTTTATCATAACTTCCCGATACGATGAAATCTGAATCACTGGATATAGCCACAGATCATACAGAATTAGTGTGACCACTCATGGTCTTACAGGTACCTGTCTTGACGTCCCATAGTCTCACCGTCTAATCTCTACTTCCCGATACGATGAACTCTGAATCACTGGATATAGCCACAGATCATACAGAATTAGTGTGACCACTCATGGTCTTACAGGTACCTGTCTTGACGTCCCATAGTCTCACCGTTTTATCATAACTTCCCGATACGATGAACTCTGAATCACTGGATATAGCACAGATCATACAGAATTAGTGTGACCACTCATGGTCTTACAGGTACCTGTCTTGACGTCCCATAGTCTCACCGTTTTATCATAACTTCCCGATACGATGAAATCTGAATCACTGGATATAGCCACAGATCATACAGAATTAGTGTGACCACTCATGGTCTTACAGGTACCTGTCTTGACGTCCCATAGTCTCACCGTTTTATCATAACTTCCCGATACGATGAACTCTGAATCACTGGATATAGCCACAGATCATACAGAATTAGTGTGACCACTCATGGTCTTACAGGTACCTGTCTTGACGTCCCATAGTCTCACCGTCTAATCTCTACTTCCCGATACGATGAACTCTGAATCACTGGATATAGCCACAGATCTTACATATCTAGTGTGACCACTCATGGTCTTACAGGTACCTGTCTTGACGTCCCATAGTCTCACCGTCTAATCATAACTTCCCGATACGATGAACTCTGAATCACTGGATATAGCCACAGCATATACTTGACTAGTGTGACCACTCATGGTCTTACAGGTACCTGTCTTGACGTCCCATAGTCTCACCGTTTTATCATAACTTCCCGATACGATGAACTCTGAATCACTTGATATAGCACAGATCATACAGAATTAGTGTGACCACTCATGGTCTTACAGGTACCTGTCTTGACGTCCCATAGTCTCACCGTCTAATCTGCACTTCCCGATACGATGAACTCTGAATCACTGGATATAGCCACAGATCATACAGAATTAGTGTGACCACTCATGGTCTTACAGGTACCTGTCTTGACGTCCCATAGTCTCACCGTTTTATCATAACTTCCCGATACGATGAACTCTGAATCACTGGATATAGCCACAGATCATACAGAATTAGTGTGACCACTCATGGTCTTACAGGTACCTGTCTTGACGTCCCATAGTCTCACCGTTTTATCATAACTTCCCGATACGATGAACTCTGAATCACTTGATATAGCACAGATCATACAGAATTAGTGTGACCACTCATGGTCTTACAGGTACCTGTCTTGACGTCCCATAGTCTCACCGTTTTATCATAACTTCCCGATACGATGAACTCTGAATCACTGGATATAGCCACAGATCTTACATATCTAGTGTGACCACTCATGGTCTTACAGGTACCTGTCTTGACGTCCCATAGTCTCACCGTCTAATCTGCACTTCCCGATACGATGAACTCTGAATCACTGGATATAGCCACAGATCATACAGAATTAGTGTGACCACTCATGGTCTTACAGGTACCTGTCTTGACGTCCCATAGTCTCACCGTTTTATCATAACTTCCCGATACGATGAACTCTGAATCACTTGATATAGCACAGATCATACAGAATTAGTGTGACCACTCATGGTCTTACAGGTACCTGTCTTGACGTCCCATAGTCTCACCGTTTTATCATAACTTCCCGATACGATGAAATCTGAATCACTGGATATAGCCACAGATCATACAGAATTAGTGTGACCACTCATGGTCTTACAGGTACCTTTCTTGACGTCCCATAGTCTCACCGTTTTATCATAACTTCCCGATACGATGAACTCTGAATCACTGGATATAGCCACAGATCATACAGAATTAGTGTGACCACTCATGGTCTTACAGGTACCTGTCTTGACGTCCCATAGTCTCACCGTTTTATCATAACTTCCCGATACGATGAACTCTGAATCACTGGATATAGCCACAGATCATACAGAATTAGTGTGACCACTCATGGTCTTACAGGTACCTGTCTTGACGTCCCATAGTCTCACCGTCTAATCTGCACTTCCCGATACGATGAACTCTGAATCACTGGATATAGCCACAGATCATACAGAATTAGTGTGACCACTCATGGTCTTACAGGTACCTGTCTTGACGTCCCATAGTCTCACCGTCTAATCTGCACTTCCCGATACGATGAACTCTGAATCACTGGATATAGCCACAGATCATACAGATTAGTGTGACCACTCATGGTCTTACAGGTACCTGTCTTGACGTCCCATAGTCTCACCGTCTAATCTCTACTTCCCGATACGATGAACTCTGAATCACTGGATATAGCCACAGATCTTACATATCTAGTGTGACCACTCATGGTCTTACAGGTACCTGTCTTGACGTCCCATAGTCTCACCGTCTAATCATAACTTCCCGATACGATGAACTCTGAATCACTGGATATAGCCACAGCATATACTTGACTAGTGTGACCACTCATGGTCTTACAGGTACCTGTCTTGACGTCCCATAGTCTCACCGTTTTATCATAACTTCCCGATACGATGAACTCTGAATCACTTGATATAGCACAGATCATACAGAATTAGTGTGACCACTCATGGTCTTACAGGTACCTGTCTTGACGTCCCATAGTCTCACCGTCTAATCTGCACTTCCCGATACGATGAACTCTGAATCACTGGATATAGCCACAGATCATACAGAATTAGTGTGACCACTCATGGTCTTACAGGTACCTGTCTTGACGTCCATAGTCTCACCGTTTTATCATAACTTCCCGATACGATGAACTCTGAATCACTGGATATAGCCACAGATCATACAGAATTAGTGTGACCACTCATGGTCTTACAGGTACCTGTCTTGACGTCCCATAGTCTCACCGTTTTATCATAACTTCCCGATACGATGAACTCTGAATCACTTGATATAGCACAGATCATACAGAATTAGTGTGACCACTCATGGTCTTACAGGTACCTGTCTTGACGTCCCATAGTCTCACCGTTTTATCATAACTTCCCGATACGATGAACTCTGAATCACTGGATATAGCCACAGATCTTACATATCTAGTGTGACCACTCATGGTCTTACAGGTACCTGTCTTGACGTCCCATAGTCTCACCGTCTAATCTGCACTTCCCGATACGATGAACTCTGAATCACTGGATATAGCCCAGATCATACAGAATTAGTGTGACCACTCATGGTCTTACAGGTACCTGTCTTGACGTCCCATAGTCTCACCGTTTTATCATAACTTCCCGATACGATGAACTCTGAATCACTTGATATAGCACAGATCATACAGAATTAGTGTGACCACTCATGGTCTTACAGGTACCTGTCTTGACGTCCCATAGTCTCACCGTTTTATCATAACTTCCCGATACGATGAAATCTGAATCACTGGATATAGCCACAGATCATACAGAATTAGTGTGACCACTCATGGTCTTACAGGTACCTTTCTTGACGTCCCATAGTCTCACCGTTTTATCATAACTTCCCGATACGATGAACTCTGAATCACTGGATATAGCCACAGATCATACAGAATTAGTGTGACCACTCATGGTCTTACAGGTACCTGTCTTGACGTCCCATAGTCTCACCGTTTATCATAACTTCCCGATACGATGACTCTGAATCACTGGATATAGCCACAGATCATACAGAATTAGTGTGACCACTCATGGTCTTACAGGTACCTGTCTTGACGTCCCATAGTCTCACCGTCTAATCTGCACTTCCCGATACGATGAACTCTGAATCACTGGATATAGCCACAGATCATACAGAATTAGTGTGACCACTCATGGTCTTACAGGTACCTGTCTTGACGTCCCATAGTCTCACCGTCTAATCTGCACTTCCCGATACGATGAACTCTGAATCACTGGATATAGCCACAGATCTTACATATCTAGTGTGACCACTCATGGTCTTACAGGTACCTGTCTTGACGTCCCATAGTCTCACCGTCTAATCTGCACTTCCCGATACGATGAACTCTGAATCACTGGATATAGCCACAGATCATACAGAATTAGTGTGGCCACTCATGGTCTTACAGGTACCTGTCTTGACGTCCCATAGTCTCACCGTTTTATCATAACTTCCCGATACGATGAACTCTGAATCACTGGATATAGCCACAGATCATACAGAATTAGTGTGACCACTCATGGTCTTACAGGTACCTGTCTTGACGTCCCATAGTCTCACCGTTTTATCATAACTTCCCGATACGATGAACTCTGAATCACTTGATATAGCACAGATCATACAGAATTAGTGTGACCACTCATGGTCTTACAGGTACCTGTCTTGACGTCCCATAGTCTCACCGTTTTATCATAACTTCCCGATACGATGAAATCTGAATCACTGGATATAGCCACAGATCATACAGAATTAGTGTGACCACTCATGGTCTTACAGGTACCTGTCTTGACGTCCCATAGTCTCACCGTCTAATCTCTACTTCCCGATACGATGAACTCTGAATCACTGGATATAGCCACAGATCATACAGAATTAGTGTGACCACTCATGGTCTTACAGGTACCTGTCTTGACGTCCCATAGTCTCACCGTTTTATCATAACTTCCCGATACGATGAACTCTGAATCACTGGATATAGCACAGATCATACAGAATTAGTGTGACCACTCATGGTCTTACAGGTACCTGTCTTGACGTCCCATAGTCTCACCGTTTTATCATAACTTCCCGATACGATGAAATCTGAATCACTGGATATAGCCACAGATCATACAGAATTAGTGTGACCACTCATGGTCTTACAGGTACCTGTCTTGACGTCCCATAGTCTCACCGTTTTATCATAACTTCCCGATACGATGAACTCTGAATCACTGGATATAGCCACAGATCATACAGAATTAGTGTGACCACTCATGGTCTTACAGGTACCTGTCTTGACGTCCCATAGTCTCACCGTCTAATCTCTACTTCCCGATACGATGAACTCTGAATCACTGGATATAGCCACAGATCTTACATATCTAGTGTGACCACTCATGGTCTTACAGGTACCTGTCTTGACGTCCCATAGTCTCACCGTCTAATCATAACTTCCCGATACGATGAACTCTGAATCACTGGATATAGCCACAGCATATACTTGACTAGTGTGACCACTCATGGTCTTACAGGTACCTGTCTTGACGTCCCATAGTCTCACCGTTTTATCATAACTTCCCGATACGATGAACTCTGAATCACTTGATATAGCACAGATCATACAGAATTAGTGTGACCACTCATGGTCTTACAGGTACCTGTCTTGACGTCCCATAGTCTCACCGTTTTATCATAACTTCCCGATACGATGAACTCTGAATCACTGGATATAGCCACAGATCTTACATATCTAGTGTGACCACTCATGGTCTTACAGGTACCTGTCTTGACGTCCCATAGTCTCACCGTCTAATCTGCACTTCCCGATACGATGAACTCTGAATCACTGGATATAGCCACAGATCTTACATATCTAGTGTGACCACTCATGGTCTTACAGGTACCTGTCTTGACGTCCCATAGTCTCACCGTATTATCATAACTTCCCGATACGATGAACTCTGAATCACTGGATATAGCCACAGATCATACAGAATTAGTGTGACCACTCATGGTCTTACAGGTACCTGTCTTGACGTCCCATAGTCTCACCGTCTAATCTGAACTTCCGATACGATGAACTCTGAATCACTGGATATAGCCACAGATCTTACATATCTAGTGTGACCACTCATGGTCTTACAGGTACCTGTCTTGACGTCCCATAGTCTCACCGTTTTATCATAACTTCCCGATACGATGAACTCTGAATCACTGGATATAGCCACAGATCATACAGAATTAGTGTGACCACTCATGGTCTTACAGGTACCTGTCTTGACGTCCCATAGTCTCACCGTTTTATCATAACTTCCCGATACGATGAACTCTGAATCACTGGATATAGCCACAGATCATACAGAATTAGTGTGACCACTCATGGTCTTACAGGTACCTGTCTTGACGTCCCATAGTCTCACCGTTTTATCATAACTTCCCGATACGATGAACTCTGAATCACTGGATATAGCCACAGATCATACAGAATTAGTGTGACCACTCATGGTCTTACAGGTACCTGTCTTGACGTCCCATAGTCTCACCGTTTTATCATAACTTCCCGATACGATGAACTCTGAATCACTGGATATAGCCACAGATCATACAGAATTAGTGTGACCACTCATGGTCTTACAGGTACCTGTCTTGACGTCCCATAGTCTCACCGTCTAATCATAACTTCCCGATACGATGAACTCTGAATCACTGGATATAGCCACAGCATATACTTGACTAGTGTGACCACTCATGGTCTTACAGGTACCTGTCTTGACGTCCCATAGTCTCACCGTTTTATCATAACTTCCCGATACGATGAACTCTGAATCACTGGATATAGCCACAGATCATACAGAATTAGTGTGACCACTCATGGTCTTACAGGTACCTGTCTTGACGTCCCATAGTCTCACCGTCTAATCTGCACTTCCCGATACGATGAACTCTGAATCACTGGATATAGCCACAGATCATACAGAATTAGTGTGACCACTCATGGTCTTACAGGTACCTGTCTTGACGTCCCATAGTCTCACCGTCTAATCTGAACTTCCCGATACGATGAACTCTGAATCACTGGATATAGCCACAGATCTTACATATCTAGTGTGACCACTCATGGTCTTACAGGTACCTGTCTTGACGTCCCATAGTCTCACCGTATTATCATAACTTCCCGATACGATGAACTCTGAATCACTGGATATAGCCACAGATCATACAGAATTAGTGTGACCACTCATGGTCTTACAGGTACCTGTCTTGACGTCCCATAGTCTCACCGTCTAATCTGAACTTCCCGATACGATGAACTCTGAATCACTGGATATAGCCACAGATCTTACATATCTAGTGTGACCACTCATGGTCTTACAGGTACCTGTCTTGACGTCCCATAGTCTCACCGTATTATCATAACTTCCCGATACGATGAACTCTGAATCACTGGATATAGCCACAGATCATACAGAATTAGTGTGACCACTCATGGTCTTACAGGTACCTGTCTTGACGTCCCATAGTCTCACCGTTTTATCATAACTTCCCGATACGATGAACTCTGAATCACTGGATATAGCCACAGATCTTACATATCTAGTGTGACCACTCATGATCTTACAGGTACCTGTCTTGACGTCCCATAGTCTCACCGTATTATCATAACTTCCCGATACGATGAACTCTGAATCACTGGATATAGCCACAGATCATACAGAATTAGTGTGACCACTCATGGTCTTACAGGTACCTGTCTTGACGTCCCATAGTCTCACCGTTTTATCATAACTTCCCGATACGATGAACTCTGAATCACTGGATATAGCCACAGATCTTACATATCTAGTGTGACCACTCATGGTCTTACAGGTACCTGTCTTGACGTCCCATAGTCTCACCGTCTAATCTGCACTTCCCGATACGATGAACTCTGAATCACTGGATATAGCCACAGATCATACAGAATTAGTGTGACCACTCATGGTCTTACAGGTACCTGTCTTGACGTCCCATAGTCTCACCGTTTTATCATAACTTCCCGATACGATGAACTCTGAATCACTGGATATAGCCACAGATCTTACATATCTAGTGTGACCACTCATGGTCTTACAGGTACCTGTCTTGACGTCCCATAGTCTCACCGTATTATCATAACTTCCCGATACGATGAACTCTGAATCACTGGATATAGCCACAGATCATACAGAATTAGTGTGACCACTCATGGTCTTACAGGTACCTGTCTTGACGTCCCATAGTCTCACCGTTTTATCATAACTTCCCGATACGATGAACTCTGAATCACTGGATATAGCCACAGATCTTACATATCTAGTGTGACCACTCATGGTCTTACAGGTACCTGTCTTGACGTCCCATAGTCTCACCGTCTAATCTGAACTTCCCGATACGATGAACTCTGAATCACTGGATATAGCCACAGATCTTACATATCTAGTGTGACCACTCATGGTCTTACAGGTACCTGTCTTGACGTCCCATAGTCTCACCGTTTTATCATAACTTCCCGATACGATGAACTCTGAATCACTGGATATAGCCACAGATCATACAGAATTAGTGTGACCACTCATGGTCTTACAGGTACCTGTCTTGACGTCCCATAGTCTCACCGTTTTATCATAACTTCCCGATACGATGAACTCTGAATCACTGGATATAGCCACAGATCTTACATATCTAGTGTGACCACTCATGGTCTTACAGGTACCTGTCTTGACGTCCCATAGTCTCACCGTCTAATCTGCACTTCCCGATACGATGAACTCTGAATCACTGGATATAGCCACAGATCATACAGAATTAGTGTGACCACTCATGGTCTTACAGGTACCTGTCTTGACGTCCCATAGTCTCACCGTTTATCATAACTTCCCGATACGATGAACTCTGAATCACTGGATATAGCCACAGATCATACAGAATTAGTGTGACCACTCATGGTCTTACAGGTACCTGTCTTGACGTCCCATAGTCTCACCGTTTTATCATAACTTCCCGATACGATGAACTCTGAATCACTTGATATAGCACAGATCATACAGAATTAGTGTGACCACTCATGGTCTTACAGGTACCTGTCTTGACGTCCCATAGTCTCACCGTTTTATCATAACTTCCCGATACGATGAACTCTGAATCACTGGATATAGCCACAGATCTTACATATCTAGTGTGACCACTCATGGTCTTACAGGTACCTGTCTTGACGTCCCATAGTCTCACCGTCTAATCTGCACTTCCCGATACGATGAACTCTGAATCACTGGATATAGCCACAGATCATACAGAATTAGTGTGACCACTCATGGTCTTACAGGTACCTGTCTTGACGTCCCATAGTCTCACCGTTTTATCATAACTTCCCGATACGATGAACTCTGAATCACTTGATATAGCACAGATCATACAGAATTAGTGTGACCACTCATGGTCTTACAGGTACCTGTCTTGACGTCCCATAGTCTCACCGTTTTATCATAACTTCCCGATACGATGAAATCTGAATCACTGGATATAGCCACAGATCATACAGAATTAGTGTGACCACTCATGGTCTTACAGGTACCTTTCTTGACGTCCCATAGTCTCACCGTTTTATCATAACTTCCGATACGATGAACTCTGAATCACTGGATATAGCCACAGATCATACAGAATTAGTGTGACCACTCATGGTCTTACAGGTACCTGTCTTGACGTCCCATAGTCTCACCGTCTAATCATAACTTCCCGATACGATGAACTCTGAATCACTGGATATAGCCACAGCATATACTTGACTAGTGTGACCACTCATGGTCTTACAGGTACCTGTCTTGACGTCCCATAGTCTCACCGTCTTATCATAACTTCCCGATACGATGAACTCTGAATCACTGGATATAGCCACAGATCATACAGAATTAGTGTGACCACTCATGGTCTTACAGGTACCTGTCTTGACGTCCCATAGTCTCACCGTCTAATCTGCACTTCCCGATACGATGAACTCTGAATCACTGGATATAGCCACAGATCTTACATATCTAGTGTGACCACTCATGGTCTTACAGATACCTGTCTTGACGTCCCATAGTCTCACCGTCTAATCTGCACTTCCCGATACGATGAACTCTGAATCACTGGATATAGCCACAGATCATACAGAATTAGTGTGGCCACTCATGGTCTTACAGGTACCTGTCTTGACGTCCCATAGTCTCACCGTTTTATCATAACTTCCCGATACGATGAACTCTGAATCACTGGATATAGCCACAGATCATACAGAATTAGTGTGACCACTCATGGTCTTACAGGTACCTGTCTTGACGTCCCATAGTCTCACCGTTTTATCATAACTTCCCGATACGATGAACTCTGAATCACTTGATATAGCACAGATCATACAGAATTAGTGTGACCACTCATGGTCTTACAGGTACCTGTCTTGACGTCCCATAGTCTCACCGTTTTATCATAACTTCCCGATACGATGAAATCTGAATCACTGGATATAGCCACAGATCATACAGAATTAGTGTGACCACTCATGGTCTTACAGGTACCTGTCTTGACGTCCCATAGTCTCACCGTCTAATCTCTACTTCCCGATACGATGAACTCTGAATCACTGGATATAGCCACAGATCATACAGAATTAGTGTGACCACTCATGGTCTTACAGGTACCTGTCTTGACGTCCCATAGTCTCACCGTTTTATCATAACTTCCCGATACGATGAACTCTGAATCACTGGATATAGCACAGATCATACAGAATTAGTGTGACCACTCATGGTCTTACAGGTACCTGTCTTGACGTCCCATAGTCTCACCGTTTTATCATAACTTCCCGATACGATGAAATCTGAATCACTGGATATAGCCACAGATCATACAGAATTAGTGTGACCACTCATGGTCTTACAGGTACCTGTCTTGACGTCCCATAGTCTCACCGTTTTATCATAACTTCCCGATACGATGAACTCTGAATCACTGGATATAGCCACAGATCATACAGAATTAGTGTGACCACTCATGGTCTTACAGGTACCTGTCTTGACGTCCCATAGTCTCACCGTCTAATCTCTACTTCCCGATACGATGAACTCTGAATCACTGGATATAGCCACAGATCTTACATATCTAGTGTGACCACTCATGGTCTTACAGGTACCTGTCTTGACGTCCCATAGTCTCACCGTCTAATCATAACTTCCCGATACGATGAACTCTGAATCACTGGATATAGCCACAGCATATACTTGGCTAGTGTGACCACTCATGGTCTTACAGGTACCTGTCTTGACGTCCCATAGTCTCACCGTTTTATCATAACTTCCCGATACGATGAACTCTGAATCACTTGATATAGCACAGATCATACAGAATTAGTGTGACCACTCATGGTCTTACAGGTACCTGTCTTGACGTCCCATAGTCTCACCGTTTTATCATAACTTCCCGATACGATGAACTCTGAATCACTGGATATAGCCACAGATCTTACATATCTAGTGTGACCACTCATGGTCTTACAGGTACCTGTCTTGACGTCCCATAGTCTCACCGTCTAATCTGCACTTCCCGATACGATGAACTCTGAATCACTGGATATAGCCACAGATCTTACATATCTAGTGTGACCACTCATGGTCTTACAGGTACCTGTCTTGACGTCCCATAGTCTCACCGTATTATCATAACTTCCCGATACGATGAACTCTGAATCACTGGATATAGCCACAGATCATACAGAATTAGTGTGACCACTCATGGTCTTACAGGTACCTGTCTTGACGTCCCATAGTCTCACCGTCTAATCTGAACTTCCCGATACGATGAACTCTGAATCACTGGATATAGCCACAGATCTTACATATCTAGTGTGACCACTCATGGTCTTACAGGTACCTGTCTTGACGTCCCATAGTCTCACCGTATTATCATAACTTCCCGATACGATGAACTCTGAATCACTGGATATAGCCACAGATCATACAGAATTAGTGTGACCACTCATGGTCTTACAGGTACCTGTCTTGACGTCCCATAGTCTCACCGTTTTATCATAACTTCCCGATACGATGAACTCTGAATCACTGGATATAGCACAGATCATACAGAATTAGTGTGACCACTCATGGTCTTACAGGTACCTGTCTTGACGTCCCATAGTCTCACCGTTTTATCATAACTTCCCGATACGATGAAATCTGAATCACTGGATATAGCCACAGATCATACAGAATTAGTGTGACCACTCATGGTCTTACAGGTACCTGTCTTGACGTCCCATAGTCTCACCGTTTTATCATAACTTCCCGATACGATGAACTCTGAATCACTGGATATAGCCACAGATCATACAGAATTAGTGTGACCACTCATGGTCTTACAGGTACCTGTCTTGACGTCCCATAGTCTCACCGTCTAATCTCTACTTCCCGATACGATGAACTCTGAATCACTGGATATAGCCACAGATCTTACATATCTAGTGTGACCACTCATGGTCTTACAGGTACCTGTCTTGACGTCCCATAGTCTCACCGTCTAATCATAACTTCCCGATACGATGAACTCTGAATCACTGGATATAGCCACAGCATATACTTGGCTAGTGTGACCACTCATGGTCTTACAGGTACCTGTCTTGACGTCCCATAGTCTCACCGTTTTATCATAACTTCCCGATACGATGAACTCTGAATCACTTGATATAGCACAGATCATACAGAATTAGTGTGACCACTCATGGTCTTACAGGTACCTGTCTTGACGTCCCATAGTCTCACCGTTTTATCATAACTTCCCGATACGATGAACTCTGAATCACTGGATATAGCCACAGATCTTACATATCTAGTGTGACCACTCATGGTCTTACAGGTACCTGTCTTGACGTCCCATAGTCTCACCGTCTAATCTGCACTTCCCGATACGATGAACTCTGAATCACTGGATATAGCCACAGATCTTACATATCTAGTGTGACCACTCATGGTCTTACAGGTACCTGTCTTGACGTCCCATAGTCTCACCGTATTATCATAACTTCCCGATACGATGAACTCTGAATCACTGGATATAGCCACAGATCATACAGAATTAGTGTGACCACTCATGGTCTTACAGGTACCTGTCTTGACGTCCCATAGTCTCACCGTCTAATCTGAACTTCCCGATACGATGAACTCTGAATCACTGGATATAGCCACAGATCTTACATATCTAGTGTGACCACTCATGGTCTTACAGGTACCTGTCTTGACGTCCCATAGTCTCACCGTATTATCATAACTTCCCGATACGATGAACTCTGAATCACTGGATATAGCCACAGATCATACAGAATTAGTGTGACCACTCATGGTCTTACAGGTACCTGTCTTGACGTCCCATAGTCTCACCGTTTTATCATAACTTCCCGATACGATGAACTCTGAATCACTGGATATAGCCACAGATCATACAGAATTAGTGTGACCACTCATGGTCTTACAGGTACCTGTCTTGACGTCCCATAGTCTCACCGTTTTATCATAACTTCCCGATACGATGAACTCTGAATCACTTGATATAGCACAGATCATACAGAATTAGTGTGACCACTCATGGTCTTACAGGTACCTGTCTTGACGTCCCATAGTCTCACCGTTTTATCATAACTTCCCGATACGATGAACTCTGAATCACTGGATATAGCCACAGATCATACAGAATTAGTGTGACCACTCATGGTCTTACAGGTACCTGTCTTGACGTCCCATAGTCTCACCGTCTAATCATAACTTCCCGATACGATGAACTCTGAATCACTGGATATAGCCACAGCATATACTTGACTAGTGTGACCACTCATGGTCTTACAGGTACCTGTCTTGACGTCCATAGTCTCACCGTTTTATCATAACTTCCCGATACGATGAACTCTGAATCACTGGATATAGCCACAGATCATACAGAATTAGTGTGACCACTCATGGTCTTACAGGTACCTGTCTTGACGTCCCATAGTCTCACCGTTTTATCATAACTTCCCGATACGATGAACTCTGAATCACTGGATATAGCCACAGATCTTACATATCTAGTGTGACCACTCATGGTCTTACAGGTACCTGTCTTGACGTCCCATAGTCTCACCGTTTTATCATAACTTCCCGATACGATGAAATCTGAATCACTGGATATAGCCACAGATCATACAGAATTAGTGTGACCACTCATGGTCTTACAGGTACCTTTCTTGACGTCCCATAGTCTCACCGTTTTATCATAACTTCCCGATACGATGAACTCTGAATCACTGGATATAGCCACAGATCATACAGAATTAGTGTGACCACTCATGGTCTTACAGGTACCTGTCTTGACGTCCCATAGTCTCACCGTTTTATCATAACTTCCCGATACGATGAACTCTGAATCACTGGATATAGCCACAGATCATACAGAATTAGTGTGACCACTCATGGTCTTACAGGTACCTGTCTTGACGTCCCATAGTCTCACCGTTTTATCATAACTTCCCGATACGATGAACTCTGAATCACTGGATATAGCCACAGATCATACAGAATTAGTGTGACCACTCATGGTCTTACAGGTACCTGTCTTGACGTCCCATAGTCTCACCGTCTAATCATAACTTCCCGATACGATGAACTCTGAATCACTGGATATAGCCACAGCATATACTTGACTAGTGTGACCACTCATGGTCTTACAGGTACCTGTCTTGACGTCCCATAGTCTCACCGTTTTATCATAACTTCCCGATACGATGAACTCTGAATCACTGGATATAGCCACAGATCTTACATATCTAGTGTGACCACTCATGGTCTTACAGGTACCTGTCTTGACGTCCCATAGTCTCACCGTCTAATCTGAACTTCCCGATACGATGAACTCTGAATCACTGGATATAGCCACAGATCTTACATATCTAGTGTGACCACTCATGGTCTTACAGGTACCTGTCTTGACGTCCCATAGTCTCACCGTTTTATCATAACTTCCCGATACGATGAACTCTGAATCACTGGATATAGCCACAGATCATACAGAATTAGTGTGACCACTCATGGTCTTACAGGTACCTGTCTTGACGTCCCATAGTCTCACCGTTTTATCATAACTTCCCGATACGATGAACTCTGAATCACTGGATATAGCCACAGATCTTACATATCTAGTGTGACCACTCATGGTCTTACAGGTACCTGTCTTGACGTCCCATAGTCTCACCGTCTAATCTGCACTTCCCGATACGATGAACTCTGAATCACTGGATATAGCCACAGATCATACAGAATTAGTGTGACCACTCATGGTCTTACAGGTACCTGTCTTGACGTCCCATAGTCTCACCGTTTTATCATAACTTCCCGATACGATGAACTCTGAATCACTGGATATAGCCACAGATCATACAGAATTAGTGTGACCACTCATGGTCTTACAGGTACCTGTCTTGACGTCCCATAGTCTCACCGTTTTATCATAACTTCCCGATACGATGAACTCTGAATCACTTGATATAGCACAGATCATACAGAATTAGTGTGACCACTCATGGTCTTACAGGTACCTGTCTTGACGTCCCATAGTCTCACCGTTTTATCATAACTTCCCGATACGATGAACTCTGAATCACTGGATATAGCCACAGATCTTACATATCTAGTGTGACCACTCATGGTCTTACAGGTACCTGTCTTGACGTCCCATAGTCTCACCGTCTAATCTGCACTTCCCGATACGATGAACTCTGAATCACTGGATATAGCCACAGATCATACAGAATTAGTGTGACCACTCATGGTCTTACAGGTACCTGTCTTGACGTCCCATAGTCTCACCGTTTTATCATAACTTCCCGATACGATGAACTCTGAATCACTTGATATAGCACAGATCATACAGAATTAGTGTGACCACTCATGGTCTTACAGGTACCTGTCTTGACGTCCCATAGTCTCACCGTTTTATCATAACTTCCCGATACGATGAAATCTGAATCACTGGATATAGCCACAGATCATACAGAATTAGTGTGACCACTCATGGTCTTACAGGTACCTTTCTTGACGTCCCATAGTCTCACCGTTTTATCATAACTTCCCGATACGATGAACTCTGAATCACTGGATATAGCCACAGATCTTACATATCTAGTGTGACCACTCATGGTCTTACAGGTACCTGTCTTGACGTCCCATAGTCTCACCGTTTTATCATAACTTCCCGATACGATGAACTCTGAATCACTGGATATAGCCACAGATCATACAGAATTAGTGTGACCACTCATGGTCTTACAGGTACCTGTCTTGACGTCCCATAGTCTCACCGTTTTATCATAACTTCCCGATACGATGAACTCTGAATCACTGGATATAGCCACAGATCATACAGAATTAGTGTGACCACTCATGGTCTTACAGGTACCTGTCTTGACGTCCCATAGTCTCACCGTCTAATCATAACTTCCCGATACGATGAACTCTGAATCACTGGATATAGCCACAGCATATACTTGACTAGTGTGACCACTCATGGTCTTACAGGTACCTGTCTTGACGTCCCATAGTCTCACCGTTTTATCATAACTTCCCGATACGATGAACTCTGAATCACTGGATATAGCCACAGATCTTACATATCTAGTGTGACCACTCATGGTCTTACAGGTACCTGTCTTGACGTCCCATAGTCTCACCGTTTTATCATAACTTCCCGATACGATGAACTCTGAATCACTGGATATAGCCACAGATCTTACATATCTAGTGTGACCACTCATGGTCTTACAGGTACCTGTCTTGACGTCCCATAGTCTCACCGTATTATCATAACTTCCCGATACGATGAACTCTGAATCACTGGATATAGCCACAGATCATACAGAATTAGTGTGGCCACTCATGGTCTTACAGGTACCTGTCTTGACGTCCCATAGTCTCACCGTTTTATCATAACTTCCCGATACGATGAACTCTGAATCACTGGATATAGCCACAGATCATACAGAATTAGTGTGGCCACTCATGGTCTTACAGGTACCTGTCTTGACGTCCCATAGTCTCACCGTTTTATCATAACTTCCCGATACGATGAACTCTGAATCACTGGATATAGCCACAGATCATACAGAATTAGTGTGACCACTCATGGTCTTACAGGTACCTGTCTTGACGTCCCATAGTCTCACCGTCTAATCTGCACTTCCCGATACGATGAACTCTGAATCACTGGATATAGCCACAGATCATACAGAATTAGTGTGACCACTCATGGTCTTACAGGTACCTGTCTTGACGTCCCATAGTCTCACCGTTTTATCATAACTTCCCGATACGATGAACTCTGAATCACTGGATATAGCCACAGATCTTACATATCTAGTGTGACCACTCATGGTCTTACAGGTACCTGTCTTGACGTCCCATAGTCTCACCGTATTATCATAACTTCCCGATACGATGAACTCTGAATCACTGGATATAGCCACAGATCATACAGAATTAGTGTGACCACTCATGGTCTTACAGGTACCTGTCTTGACGTCCCATAGTCTCACCGTTTTATCATAACTTCCCGATACGATGAACTCTGAATCACTGGATATAGCCACAGATCTTACATATCTAGTGTGACCACTCATGGTCTTACAGGTACCTGTCTTGACGTCCCATAGTCTCACCGTCTAATCTGAACTTCCCGATACGATGAACTCTGAATCACTGGATATAGCCACAGATCTTACATATCTAGTGTGACCACTCATGGTCTTACAGGTACCTGTCTTGACGTCCCATAGTCTCACCGTTTTATCATAACTTCCCGATACGATGAACTCTGAATCACTGGATATAGCCACAGATCATACAGAATTAGTGTGACCACTCATGGTCTTACAGGTACCTGTCTTGACGTCCCATAGTCTCACCGTTTTATCATAACTTCCCGATACGATGAACTCTGAATCACTGGATATAGCCACAGATCTTACATATCTAGTGTGACCACTCATGGTCTTACAGGTACCTGTCTTGACGTCCCATAGTCTCACCGTCTAATCTGCACTTCCCGATACGATGAACTCTGAATCACTGGATATAGCCACAGATCATACAGAATTAGTGTGACCACTCATGGTCTTACAGGTACCTGTCTTGACGTCCCATAGTCTCACCGTTTTATCATAACTTCCCGATACGATGAACTCTGAATCACTGGATATAGCCACAGATCATACAGAATTAGTGTGACCACTCATGGTCTTACAGGTACCTGTCTTGACGTCCCATAGTCTCACCGTTTTATCATAACTTCCCGATACGATGAACTCTGAATCACTTGATATAGCACAGATCATACAGAATTAGTGTGACCACTCATGGTCTTACAGGTACCTGTCTTGACGTCCCATAGTCTCACCGTTTTATCATAACTTCCCGATACGATGAACTCTGAATCACTGGATATAGCCACAGATCTTACATATCTAGTGTGACCACTCATGGTCTTACAGGTACCTGTCTTGACGTCCCATAGTCTCACCGTCTAATCTGCACTTCCCGATACGATGAACTCTGAATCACTGGATATAGCCACAGATCATACAGAATTAGTGTGACCACTCATGGTCTTACAGGTACCTGTCTTGACGTCCCATAGTCTCACCGTTTTATCATAACTTCCCGATACGATGAACTCTGAATCACTTGATATAGCACAGATCATACAGAATTAGTGTGACCACTCATGGTCTTACAGGTACCTGTCTTGACGTCCCATAGTCTCACCGTTTTATCATAACTTCCCGATACGATGAAATCTGAATCACTGGATATAGCCACAGATCATACAGAATTAGTGTGACCACTCATGGTCTTACAGGTACCTTTCTTGACGTCCCATAGTCTCACCGTTTTATCATAACTTCCCGATA
>CAMPDV010006139.1:0-20523 GCA_946699065.1 Loxodes magnus | reverse complement strand
TTGTAGTTGAAAGTATCTAGAAGTTAAATAAGATTTCTAAGAAAAGTAAATAAGAAAAGTAAGAAAAAGAGTGAGAAGATCAGTAATTGAAAGTATCTAGAAGTTAAATAAGATTTCTAAGAAAAGTGAATAAGAAAAGTAAGAAAAAGAGTTTTAAGATTTGTAGTTGAAAGTATCTAGAAGTTAAATAAGATTTCTAAGAAAAGTGAATAAGAAAAGTAAGAAAAAGAGTGTAAAGATTTGCAGTTGAAAGTATCTAGAAGTTAAATAAGATTTCTAAGAAAAGTGAATAAGAAAAGTAAGAAAAAGAGTGTGAAGATCAGTAATTGAAAGTATCTAGAAGTTAAATAAGATTTCTAAGAAAAGTGAATAAGAAAAGTAAGAAAAAGAGTGTGAAGATCAGTAATTGAAAGTATCTAGAAGTTAAATAAGATTTCTAAGAAAAGTGAATAAGAAAAGTAAGAAAAAGAGTGTGAAGATCAGTAATTGAAAGTATCTAGAAGTTAAATAAGATTTCTAAGAAAAGTGAATAAGAAAAGTAAGAAAAAGAGTTTTAAGATTTGTAGTTGAAAGTATCTAGAAGTTAAATAAGATTTCTAAGAAAACTGAATAAGAAAAGTAAGAAAAAGAGTGTAAAGATTTGCAGTTGAAAGTATCTAGAAGTTAAATAAGATTTCTAAGAAAAGTGAATAAGAAAAGTAAGAAAAAGAGTGTGAAGATTTGTAGTTGAAAGTATCTAGAAGTTAAATAAGATTTCTAAGAAAAGTGAATAAGAAAAGTAAGAAAAAGAGTGTGAAGATTTGTAGTTGAAAGTATCTAGAAGTTAAATAAGATTTCTAAGAAAAGTGAATAAGAAAAGTAAGAAAAAGAGTGTGAAGATTTGCAGTTGAAAGTATCTAGAAGTTAAATAAGATTTCTAAGAAAAGTGAATAAGAAAAGTAAGAAAAAGAGTGTGAAGATCAGTAGTTGAAAGTATCTAGAAGTTAAATAAGATTTCTAAGAAAAGTGAATAAGAAAAGTAAGAAAAAGAGTGTGAAGATTTGTAGTTGAAAGTATCTAGAAGTTAAATAAGATTTCTAAGAAAAGTGAATAAGAAAAGTAAGAAAAAGAGTGTGAAGATTTGTAGTTGAAAGTATCTAGAAGTTAAATAAGATTTCTAAGAAATGTGAATAAGAAAAGTAAGAAAAAGAGTTTTAAGATTTGTAGTTGAAAGTATCTAGAAGTTAAATAAGATTTCTAAGAAAAGTGAATAAGAAAAGTAAGAAAAAGAGTGAGAAGATCAGTAATTGAAAGTATCTAGAAGTTAAATAAGATTTCTAAGAAATGTGAATAAGAAAAGTAAGAAAAAGAGTTTTAAGATTTGTAGTTGAAAGTATCTAGAAGTTAAATAAGATTTCTAAGAAAAGTGAATAAGAAAAGTAAGAAAAAGAGTGAGAAGATCAGTAATTGAAAGTATCTAGAAGTTAAATAAGATTTCTAAGAAAAGTAAATAAGAAAAGTAAGAAAAAGAGTGTGAAGATTTGTAGTTGAAAGTATCTAGAAGTTAAATAAGATTTCTAAGAAAAGTGAATAAGAAAAGTAAGAAAAAGAGTGAGAAGATCAGTAATTGAAAGTATCTAGAAGTTAAATAAGATTTCTAAGAAAAGTGAATAAGAAAAGTAAGAAAAAGAGTTTTAAGATTTGTAGTTGAAAGTATCTAGAAGTTAAATAAGATTTCTAAGAAAAGTGAATAAGAAAAGTAAGAAAAAGAGTGAGAAGATCAGTAATTGAAAGTATCTAGAAGTTAAATAAGATTTCTAAGAAAACTGAATAAGAAAAGTAAGAAAAAGAGTGAGAAGATCAGTAATTGAAAGTATCTAGAAGTTAAATAAGATTTCTAAGAAAAGTGAATAAGAAAAGTAAGAAAAAGAGTTTTAAGATTTGTAGTTGAAAGTATCTAGAAGTTAAATAAGATTTCTAAGAAAAGTGAATAAGAAAAGTAAGAAAAAGAGTGAGAAGATCAGTAATTGAAAGTATCTAGAAGTTAAATAAGATTTCTAAGAAAAGTGAATAAGAAAAGTAAGAAAAAGAGTGAGAAGATCAGTAATTGAAAGTATCTAAAAGTTAAATAAGATTTCTAAGAAAAGTGAATAAGAAAAGTAAGAAAAAGAGTGAGAAGATCAGTAATTGAAAGTATCTAGAAGTTAAATAAGATTTCTAAGAAAAGTGAATAAGAAAAGTAAGAAAAAGAGTTTTAAGATTTGTAGTTGAAAGTATCTAGAAGTTAAATAAGATTTCTAAGAAAAGTGAATAAGAAAAGTAAGAAAAAGAGTGTGAAGATCAGTAATTGAAAGTATCTAGAAGTTAAATAAGATTTCTAAGAAAAGTGAATAAGAAAAGTAAGAAAAAGAGTGTGAAGATCAGTAATTGAAAGTATCTAGAAGTTAAATAAGATTTCTAAGAAAAGTGAATAAGAAAAGTAAGAAAAAGAGTGTGAAGATTTGTAGTTGAAAGTATCTAGAAGTTAAATAAGATTTCTAAGAAAAGTGAATAAGAAAAGTAAGAAAAAGAGTTTTAAGATTTGTAGTTGAAAGTATCTAGAAGTTAAATAAGATTTCTAAGAAAAGTGAATAAGAAAAGTAAGAAAAAGAGTGTGAAGATCAGTAATTGAAAGTATCTAGAAGTTAAATAAGATTTCTAAGAAAAGTGAATAAGAAAAGTAAGAAAAAGAGTGTGAAGATCAGTAATTGAAAGTATCTAGAAGTTAAATAAGATTTCTAAGAAAAGTGAATAAGAAAAGTAAGAAAAAGAGTTTTAAGATTTGTAGTTGAAAGTATCTAGAAGTTAAATAAGATTTCTAAGAAAAGTGAATAAGAAAAGTAAGAAAAAGAGTGTGAAGATCAGTAATTGAAAGTATCTAGAAGTTAAATAAGATTTCTAAGAAAAGTGAATAAGAAAAGTAAGAAAAAGAGTGTGAAGATCAGTAATTGAAAGTATCTAGAAGTTAAATAAGATTTCTAAGAAAAGTGAATAAGAAAAGTAAGAAAAAGAGTTTTAAAATTTGTAGTTGAAAGTATCTAGAAGTTAAATAAGATTTCTAAGAAAACTGAATAAGAAAAGTAAGAAAAAGAGTGTGAAGATCAGTAATTGAAAGTATCTAGAAGTTAAATAAGATTTCTAAGAAAAGTGAATAAGAAAAGTAAGAAAAAGAGTTTTAAGATTTGTAGTTGAAAGTATCTAGAAGTTAAATAAGATTTCTAAGAAAAGTGAATAAGAAAAGTAAGAAAAAGAGTTTTAAGATTTGTAGTTGAAAGTATCTAGAAGTTAAATAAGATTTCTAAGAAAAGTGAATAAGAAAAGTAAGAAAAAGAGTGTGAAGATTTGCAGTTGAAACTATCTAGAAGTTAAATAAGATTTCTAAGAAAAGTGAATAAGAAAAGTAAGAAAAAGAGTGAGAAGATCAGTAATTGAAAGTATCTAGAAGTTAAATAAGATTTCTAAGAAAAGTGAATAAGAAAAGTAAGAAAAAGAGTTTTAAGATTTGTAGTTGAAAGTATCTAGAAGTTAAATAAGATTTCTAAGAAAAGTGAATAAGAAAAGTAAGAAAAAGAGTGTGGAGATTTGTAGTTGAAAGTATCTAGAAGTTAAATAAGATTTCTAAGAAAAGTGAATAAGAAAAGTAAGAAAAAGAGTGTGAAGATTTGCAGTTGAAAGTATCTAGAAGTTAAATAAGATTTCTAAGAAAAGTGAATAAGAAAAGTAAGAAAAAGAGTGTGAAGATCAGTAATTGAAAGTATCTAGAAGTTAAATAAGATTTCTAAGAAAAGTGAATAAGAAAAGTAAGAAAAAGAGTGTGAAGATCAGTAATTGAAAGTATCTAGAAGTTAAATAAGATTTCTAAGAAAAGTGAATAAGAAAAGTAAGAAAAAGAGTGTGAAGATTTGTAGTTGAAAGTATCTAGAAGTTAAATAAGATTTCTAAGAAAAGTGAATAAGAAAAGTAAGAAAAAGAGTGAGAAGATCAGTAATTGAAAGTATCTAGAAGTTAAATAAGATTTCTAAGAAAAGTGAATAAGAAAAGTAAGAAAAAGCGTGTGAAGATTTGTAGTTGAAAGTATCTAGAAGTTAAATAAGATTTCTAAGAAAAGTGAATAAGAAAAGTAAGAAAAAGAGTTTTAAGATTTGTAGTTGAAAGTATCTAGAAGTTAAATAAGATTTCTAAGAAAAGTGAATAAGAAAAGTAAGAAAAAGAGTGTGAAGATCAGTAATTGAAAGTATCTAGAAGTTAAATAAGATTTCTAAGAAAAGTGAATAAGAAAAGTAAGAAAAAGAGTGTGAAGATTTGTAGTTGAAAGTATCTAGAAGTTAAATAAGATTTCTAAGAAAAGTGAATAAGAAAAGTAAGAAAAAGAGTGAGAAGATCAGTAATTGAAAGTATCTAGAAGTTAAATAAGATTTCTAAGAAAAGTGAATAAGAAAAGTAAGAAAAAGAGTGTGAAGATTTGTAGTTGAAAGTATCTAGAAGTTAAATAAGATTTCTAAGAAAAGTGAATAAGAAAAGTAAGAAAAAGAGTTTTAAGATTTGTAGTTGAAAGTATCTAGAAGTTAAATAAGATTTCTAAGAAAAGTGAATAAGAAAAGTAAGAAAAAGAGTGTGAAGATTTGTAGTTGAAAGTATCTAGAAGTTAAATTAGATTTCTAAGAAAAGTGAATAAGAAAAGTAAGAAAAAGAGTGAGAAGATCAGTAATTGAAAGTATCTAGAAGTTAAATAAGATTTCTAAGAAAAGTGAATAAGAAAAGTAATAAGAAGAGTGAGAAGATCAGTAATTGAAAGTATCTAGAAGTTAAATAAGATTTCTAAGAAAAGTGAATAAGAAAAGTAAGAAAAAGAGTGAGAAGATCAGTAATTGAAAGTATCTAGAAGTTAAATAAGATTTCTAAGAAAACTGAATAAGAAAAGTAAGAAAAAGAGTGTGAAGATTTGCAGTTGAAAGTATCTAGAAGTTAAATAAGATTTCTAAGAAAAGTGAATAAGAAAAGTAAGAAAAAGAGTGTGAAGATTTGTAGTTGAAAGTATCTAGAAGTTAAATAAGATTTCTAAGAAAAGTGAATAAGAAAAGTAAGAAAAAGAGTTTTAAGATTTGTAGTTGAAAGTATCTAGAAGTTAAATAAGATTTCTAAGAAAAGTGAATAAGAAAAGTAAGAAAAAGAGTGTGAAGATTTGTAGTTGAAAGTATCTAGAAGTTAAATAAGATTTCTAAGAAAAGTGAATAAGAAAAGTAAGAAAAAGAGTGAGAAGATCAGTAATTGAAAGTATCTAGAAGTTAAATAAGATTTCTAAGAAAAGTGAATAAGAAAAGTAATAAGAAGAGTGAGAAGATCAGTAATTGAAAGTATCTAGAAGTTAAATAAGATTTCTAAGAAAAGTGAATAAGAAAAGTAAGAAAAAGAGTTTTAAGATTTGTAGTTGAAAGTATCTAGAAGTTAAATAAGATTTCTAAGAAAAGTGAATAAGAAAAGTAAGAAAAAGAGTTTTAAGATTTGTAGTTGAAAGTATCTAGAAGTTAAATAAGATTTCTAAGAAAAGTGAATAAGAAAAGTAAGAAAAAGAGTGTGAAGATCAGTAATTGAAAGTATCTAGAAGTTAAATAAGATTTCTAAGAAAAGTGAATAAGAAAAGTAAGAAAAAGAGTGAGAAGATCAGTAATTGAAAGTATCTAGAAGTTAAATAAGATTTCTAAGAAAAGTGAATAAGAAAAGTAAGAAAAAGAGTGTGAAGATTTGTAGTTGAAAGTATCTAGAAGTTAAATAAGATTTCTAAGAAAAGTGAATAAGAAAAGTAAGAAAAAGAGTGTGAAGATCAGTAATTGAAAGTATCTAGAAGTTAAATTAGATTTCTAAGAAAAGTGAATAAGAAAAGTAAGAAAAAGAGTGTGAAGATCAGTAATTGAAAGTATCTAGAAGTTAAATAAGATTTCTAAGAAAAGTGAATAAGAAAAGTAATAAGAAGAGTGAGAAGATCAGTAATTGAAAGTATCTAGAAGTTAAATAAGATTTCTAAGAAAAGTGAATAAGAAAAGTAATAAGAAGAGTGAGAAGATCAGTAATTGAAAGTATCTAGAAGTTAAATAAGATTTCTAAGAAAAGTGAATAAGAAAAGTAAGAAAAAGAGTGAGAAGATCAGTAATTGAAAGTATCTAGAAGTTAAATAAGATTTCTAAGAAAAGTGAATAAGAAAAGTAAGAAAAAGAGTGTGAAGATTTGTAGTTGAAAGTATCTAGAAGTTAAATAAGATTTCTAAGAAAAGTGAATAAGAAAAGTAAGAAAAAGAGTTTTAAGATTTGTAGTTGAAAGTATCTAGAAGTTAAATAAGATTTCTAAGAAAAGTGAATAAGAAAAGTAAGAAAAAGAGTGTGAAGATTTGTAGTTGAAAGTATCTAGAAGTTAAATAAGATTTCTAAGAAAAGTGAATAAGAAAAGTAAGAAAAAGAGTGAGAAGATCAGTAATTGAAAGTATCTAGAAGTTAAATAAGATTTCTAAGAAAAGTGAATAAGAAAAGTAATAAGAAGAGTGAGAAGATCAGTAATTGAAAGTATCTAGAAGTTAAATAAGATTTCTAAGAAAAGTGAATAAGAAAAGTAAGAAAAAGAGTTTTAAGATTTGTAGTTGAAAGTATCTAGAAGTTAAATAAGATTTCTAAGAAAAGTGAATAAGAAAAGTAAGAAAAAGAGTTTTAAGATTTGTAGTTGAAAGTATCTAGAAGTTAAATAAGATTTCTAAGAAAAGTGAATAAGAAAAGTAAGAAAAAGAGTGTGAAGATCAGTAATTGAAAGTATCTAGAAGTTAAATAAGATTTCTAAGAAAAGTGAATAAGAAAAGTAAGAAAAAGAGTGAGAAGATCAGTAATTGAAAGTATCTAGAAGTTAAATAAGATTTCTAAGAAAAGTGAATAAGAAAAGTAAGAAAAAGAGTGTGAAGATTTGTAGTTGAAAGTATCTAGAAGTTAAATAAGATTTCTAAGAAAAGTGAATAAGAAAAGTAAGAAAAAGAGTGTGAAGATCAGTAATTGAAAGTATCTAGAAGTTAAATTAGATTTCTAAGAAAAGTGAATAAGAAAAGTAAGAAAAAGAGTGTGAAGATTTGTAGTTGAAAGTATCTAGAAGTTAAATAAGATTTCTAAGAAAAGTGAATAAGAAAAGTAAGAAAAAGAGTGTGAAGATTTGCAGTTGAAAGTATCTAGAAGTTAAATAAGATTTCTAAGAAAAGTGAATAAGAAAAGTAAGAAAAAGAGAGTGAAGATTTGTAGTTGAAAGTATCTAGAAGTTAAATAAGATTTCTAAGAAAAGTGAATAAGAAAAGTAATAAGAAGAGTGTGAAGATTTGTAGTTGAAAGTATCTAGAAGTTAAATAAGATTTCTAAGAAAAGTGAATAAGAAAAGTAAGAAAAAGAGTTTTAAAATTTGTAGTTGAAAGTATCTAGAAGTTAAATAAGATTTCTAAGAAAACTGAATAAGAAAAGTAAGAAAAAGAGTGTGAAGATCAGTAATTGAAAGTATCTAGAAGTTAAATAAGATTTCTAAGAAAAGTGAATAAGAAAAGTAAGAAAAAGAGTTTTAAGATTTGTAGTTGAAAGTATCTAGAAGTTAAATAAGATTTCTAAGAAAAGTGAATAAGAAAAGTAAGAAAAAGAGTGTGAAGATTTGTAGTTGAAAGTATCTAGAAGTTAAATAAGATTTCTAAGAAAAGTGAATAAGAAAAGTAAGAAAAAGAGTGTGAAGATTTGCAGTTGAAAGTATCTAGAAGTTAAATAAGATTTCTAAGAAAAGTGAATAAGAAAAGTAAGAAAAAGAGTGTGAAGATTTGTAGTTGAAAGTATCTAGAAGTTAAATAAGATTTCTAAGAAAAGTGAATAAGAAAAGTAAGAAAAAGAGTTTTAAGATTTGTAGTTGAAAGTATCTAGAAGTTAAATAAGATTTCTAAGAAAACTGAATAAGAAAAGTAAGAAAAAGAGTGTGAAGATTTGTAGTTGAAAGTATCTAGAAGTTAAATAAGATTTCTAAGAAAAGTGAATAAGAAAAGTAAGAAAAAGAGTGTGAAGATTTGCAGTTGAAAGTATCTAGAAGTTAAATAAGATTTCTAAGAAAAGTGAATAAGAAAAGTAAGAAAAAGAGTGTGAAGATCAGTAATTGAAAGTATCTAGAAGTTAAATAAGATTTCTAAGAAAAGTGAATAAGAAAAGTAAGAAAAAGAGTGTGAAGATTTGTAGTTGAAAGTATCTAGAAGTTAAATAAGATTTCTAAGAAAAGTGAATAAGAAAAGTAAGAAAAAGAGTGTGAAGATTTGTAGTTGAAAGTATCTAGAAGTTAAATAAGATTTCTAAGAAATGTGAATAAGAAAAGTAAGAAAAAGAGTTTTAAGATTTGTAGTTGAAAGTATCTAGAAGTTAAATAAGATTTCTAAGAAAAGTGAATAAGAAAAGTAAGAAAAAGAGTGAGAAGATCAGTAATTGAAAGTATCTAGAAGTTAAATAAGATTTCTAAGAAATGTGAATAAGAAAAGTAAGAAAAAGAGTGTGAAGATTTGTAGTTGAAAGTATCTAGAATTAAATAAGATTTCTAAGAAAAGTGAATAAGAAAAGTAAGAAAAAGAGTGTGAAGATCAGTAATTGAAAGTATCTAGAAGTTAAATAAGATTTCTAAGAAAAGTGAATAAGAAAAGTAAGAAAAAGAGTGTGAAGATTTGTAGTTGAAAGTATCTAGAAGTTAAATAAGATTTCTAAGAAAAGTGAATAAGAAAAGTAAGAAAAAGAGTGAGAAGATCAGTAATTGAAAGTATCTAGAAGTTAAATAAGATTTCTAAGAAAAGTGAATAAGAAAAGTAAGAAAAAGAGTTTTAAGATTTGTAGTTGAAAGTATCTAGAAGTTAAATAAGATTTCTAAGAAAAGTGAATAAGAAAAGTAAGAAAAAGAGTGAGAAGATCAGTAATTGAAAGTATCTAGAAGTTAAATAAGATTTCTAAGAAAAGTGAATAAGAAAAGTAAGAAAAAGAGTGAGAAGATCAGTAATTGAAAGTATCTAGAAGTTAAATAAGATTTCTAAGAAAAGTGAATAAGAAAAGTAAGAAAAAGAGTTTTAAGATTTGTAGTTGAAAGTATCTAGAAGTTAAATAAGATTTCTAAGAAAAGTGAATAAGAAAAGTAAGAAAAAGAGTGAGAAGATCAGTAATTGAAAGTATCTAGAAGTTAAATAAGATTTCTAAGAAAAGTGAATAAGAAAAGTAAGAAAAAGAGTTTTAAGATTTGTAGTTGAAAGTATCTAGAAGTTAAATAAGATTTCTAAGAAAAGTGAATAAGAAAAGTAAGAAAAAGAGTGTAAAGATTTGCAGTTGAAAGTATCTAGAAGTTAAATAAGATTTCTAAGAAAAGTGAATAAGAAAAGTAAGAAAAAGAGTGTGAAGATCAGTAATTGAAAGTATCTAGAAGTTAAATAAGATTTCTAAGAAAAGTGAATAAGAAAAGTAAGAAAAAGAGTGAGAAGATCAGTAATTGAAAGTATCTAGAAGTTAAATAAGATTTCTAAGAAAAGTGAATAAGAAAAGTAAGAAAAAGAGTGTGAAGATTTGTAGTTGAAAGTATCTAGAAGTTAAATAAGATTTCTAAGAAAAGTGAATAAGAAAAGTAAGAAAAAGAGTGTGAAGATTTGCAGTTTAAAGTATCTAGAAGTTAAATAAGATTTCTAAGAAAAGTGAATAAGAAAAGTAAGAAAAAGAGTGAGAAGATCAGTAATTGAAAATATCTAGAAGTTAATAAGATTTCTAAGAAAAGTGAATAAGAAAAGTAATAAGAAGAGTGTGAAGATTTGTAGTTGAAAGTATCTAGAAGTTAAATAAGATTTCTAAGAAAAGTGAATAAGAAAAGTAATAAGAAGAGTGTGAAGATTTGTAGTTGAAAGTATCTAGAAGTTAAATAAGATTTCTAAGAAAAGTGAATAAGAAAAGTAAGAAAAAGAGTGAGAAGATTTGTAGTTGAAAGTATCTAGAAGTTAAATAAGATTTCTAAGAAAAGTGAATAAGAAAAGTAAGAAAAAGAGTGTGAAGATTTGTAGTTGAAAGTATCTAGAAGTTAAATAAGATTTCTAAGAAAAGTGAATAAGAAAAGTAAGAAAAAGAGTGAGAAGATCAGTAATTGAAAGTATCTAGAAGTTAAATAAGATTTCTAAGAAAACTGAATAAGAAAAGTAAGAAAAAGAGTGTGAAGATTTGTAGTTGAAAGTATCTAGAAGTTAAATAAGATTTCTAAGAAAAGTGAATAAGAAAAGTAAGAAAAAGAGTGTGAAGATTTGTAATTGAAAGTATCTAGAAGTTAAATAAGATTTCTAAGAAAACTGAATAAGAAAAGTAAGAAAAAGAGTGAGAAGATCAGTAATTGAAAGTATCTAGAAGTTAAATAAGATTTCTAAGAAAAGTGAATAAGAAAAGTAAGAAAAA
The DNA here is from genome assembly GCA_946699065.1 of Loxodes magnus. Classification (NCBI taxonomy): domain Eukaryota; phylum Ciliophora; class Karyorelictea; order Loxodida; family Loxodidae; genus Loxodes; species Loxodes magnus. Next base: position 10,057 of record CAMPDV010006139.1, on the reverse strand, counting down.
GAGTGTGAAGATTTGTAGTTGAAAGTATCTAGAAGTTAAATAAGATTTCTAAGAAAAGTGAATAAGAAAAGTAAGAAAAAGAGTGTGAAGATTTGTAGTTGAAAGTATCTAGAAGTTAAATAAGATTTCTAAGAAAAGTGAATAAGAAAAGTAAGAAAAAGAGTGTGAAGATCAGTAGTTGAAAGTATCTAGAAGTTAAATAAGATTTCTAAGAAAAGTGAATAAGAAAAGTAAGAAAAAGAGTGAGAAGATCAGTAATTGAAAGTATCTAGAAGTTAAATAAGATTTCTAAGAAAAGTGAATAAGAAAAGTAAGAAAAAGAGTGTGAAGATTTGCAGTTGAAAGTATCTAGAAGTTAAATAAGATTTCTAAGAAAAGTGAATAAGAAAAGTAAGAAAAAGAGTGAGAAGATCAGTAATTGAAAGTATCTAGAAGTTAAATAAGATTTCTAAGAAAAGTGAATAAGAAAAGTAAGAAAAAGAGTGTGAAGATTTGTAGTTGAAAGTATCTAGAAGTTAAATAAGATTTCTAAGAAAAGTGAATAAGAAAAGTAAGAAAAAGAGTGAGAAGATCAGTAATTGAAAGTATCTAGAAGTTAAATAAGATTTCTAAGAAAAGTGAATAAGAAAAGTAATAAGAAGAGTGAGAAGATCAGTAATTGAAAGTATCTAGAAGTTAAATAAGATTTCTAAGAAAAGTGAATAAGAAAAGTAAGAAAAAGAGTTTTAAGATTTGTAGTTGAAAGTATCTAGAAGTTAAATAAGATTTCTAAGAAAAGTGAATAAGAAAAGTAAGAAAAAGAGTTTTAAGATTTGTAGTTGAAAGTATCTAGAAGTTAAATAAGATTTCTAAGAAAAGTGAATAAGAAAAGTAAGAAAAAGAGTGTGAAGATCAGTAATTGAAAGTATCTAGAAGTTAAATAAGATTTCTAAGAAAAGTGAATAAGAAAAGTAAGAAAAAGAGTGAGAAGATCAGTAATTGAAAGTATCTAGAAGTTAAATAAGATTTCTAAGAAAAGTGAATAAGAAAAGTAAGAAAAAGAGTGTGAAGATTTGTAGTTGAAAGTATCTAGAAGTTAAATAAGATTTCTAAGAAAAGTGAATAAGAAAAGTAAGAAAAAGAGTGTGAAGATCAGTAATTGAAAGTATCTAGAAGTTAAATTAGATTTCTAAGAAAAGTGAATAAGAAAAGTAAGAAAAAGAGTGTGAAGATTTGTAGTTGAAAGTATCTAGAAGTTAAATAAGATTTCTAAGAAAAGTGAATAAGAAAAGTAAGAAAAAGAGTGTGAAGATTTGCAGTTGAAAGTATCTAGAAGTTAAATAAGATTTCTAAGAAAAGTGAATAAGAAAAGTAAGAAAAAGAGAGTGAAGATTTGTAGTTGAAAGTATCTAGAAGTTAAATAAGATTTCTAAGAAAAGTGAATAAGAAAAGTAATAAGAAGAGTGTGAAGATTTGTAGTTGAAAGTATCTAGAAGTTAAATAAGATTTCTAAGAAAAGTGAATAAGAAAAGTAAGAAAAAGAGTTTTAAAATTTGTAGTTGAAAGTATCTAGAAGTTAAATAAGATTTCTAAGAAAACTGAATAAGAAAAGTAAGAAAAAGAGTGTGAAGATCAGTAATTGAAAGTATCTAGAAGTTAAATAAGATTTCTAAGAAAAGTGAATAAGAAAAGTAAGAAAAAGAGTTTTAAGATTTGTAGTTGAAAGTATCTAGAAGTTAAATAAGATTTCTAAGAAAAGTGAATAAGAAAAGTAAGAAAAAGAGTGTGAAGATTTGTAGTTGAAAGTATCTAGAAGTTAAATAAGATTTCTAAGAAAAGTGAATAAGAAAAGTAAGAAAAAGAGTGTGAAGATTTGCAGTTGAAAGTATCTAGAAGTTAAATAAGATTTCTAAGAAAAGTGAATAAGAAAAGTAAGAAAAAGAGTGTGAAGATTTGTAGTTGAAAGTATCTAGAAGTTAAATAAGATTTCTAAGAAAAGTGAATAAGAAAAGTAAGAAAAAGAGTTTTAAGATTTGTAGTTGAAAGTATCTAGAAGTTAAATAAGATTTCTAAGAAAACTGAATAAGAAAAGTAAGAAAAAGAGTGTGAAGATTTGTAGTTGAAAGTATCTAGAAGTTAAATAAGATTTCTAAGAAAAGTGAATAAGAAAAGTAAGAAAAAGAGTGTGAAGATTTGCAGTTGAAAGTATCTAGAAGTTAAATAAGATTTCTAAGAAAAGTGAATAAGAAAAGTAAGAAAAAGAGTGTGAAGATTTGTAGTTGAAAGTATCTAGAAGTTAAATAAGATTTCTAAGAAAAGTGAATAAGAAAAGTAAGAAAAAGAGTGTGAAGATTTGTAGTTGAAAGTATCTAGAAGTTAAATAAGATTTCTAAGAAAAGTGAATAAGAAAAGTAAGAAAAAGAGTGTGAAGATTTGTAGTTGAAAGTATCTAGAAGTTAAATAAGATTTCTAAGAAATGTGAATAAGAAAAGTAAGAAAAAGAGTTTTAAGATTTGTAGTTGAAAGTATCTAGAAGTTAAATAAGATTTCTAAGAAAAGTGAATAAGAAAAGTAAGAAAAAGAGTGAGAAGATCAGTAATTGAAAGTATCTAGAAGTTAAATAAGATTTCTAAGAAATGTGAATAAGAAAAGTAAGAAAAAGAGTGTGAAGATTTGTAGTTGAAAGTATCTAGAATTAAATAAGATTTCTAAGAAAAGTGAATAAGAAAAGTAAGAAAAAGAGTGTGAAGATCAGTAATTGAAAGTATCTAGAAGTTAAATAAGATTTCTAAGAAAAGTGAATAAGAAAAGTAAGAAAAAGAGTGTGAAGATTTGTAGTTGAAAGTATCTAGAAGTTAAATAAGATTTCTAAGAAATGTGAATAAGAAAAGTAAGAAAAAGAGTTTTAAGATTTGTAGTTGAAAGTATCTAGAAGTTAAATAAGATTTCTAAGAAAAGTGAATAAGAAAAGTAAGAAAAAGAGTTTTAAGATTTGTAGTTGAAAGTATCTAGAAGTTAAATAAGATTTCTAAGAAAAGTGAATAAGAAAAGTAAGAAAAAGAGTGAGAAGATCAGTAATTGAAAGTATCTAGAAGTTAAATAAGATTTCTAAGAAAAGTGAATAAGAAAAGTAAGAAAAAGAGTGAGAAGATCAGTAATTGAAAGTATCTAGAAGTTAAATAAGATTTCTAAGAAAAGTGAATAAGAAAAGTAAGAAAAAGAGTTTTAAGATTTGTAGTTGAAAGTATCTAGAAGTTAAATAAGATTTCTAAGAAAAGTGAATAAGAAAAGTAAGAAAAAGAGTGAGAAGATCAGTAATTGAAAGTATCTAGAAGTTAAATAAGATTTCTAAGAAAAGTGAATAAGAAAAGTAAGAAAAAGAGTTTTAAGATTTGTAGTTGAAAGTATCTAGAAGTTAAATAAGATTTCTAAGAAAAGTGAATAAGAAAAGTAAGAAAAAGAGTGTAAAGATTTGCAGTTGAAAGTATCTAGAAGTTAAATAAGATTTCTAAGAAAAGTGAATAAGAAAAGTAAGAAAAAGAGTGTGAAGATTTGTAGTTGAAAGTATCTAGAAGTTAAATAAGATTTCTAAGAAAAGTGAATAAGAAAAGTAAGAAAAAGAGTGTGAAGATTTGCAGTTTAAAGTATCTAGAAGTTAAATAAGATTTCTAAGAAAAGTGAATAAGAAAAGTAAGAAAAAGAGTGAGAAGATCAGTAATTGAAAATATCTAGAAGTTAATAAGATTTCTAAGAAAAGTGAATAAGAAAAGTAATAAGAAGAGTGTGAAGATTTGTAGTTGAAAGTATCTAGAAGTTAAATAAGATTTCTAAGAAAAGTGAATAAGAAAAGTAATAAGAAGAGTGTGAAGATTTGTAGTTGAAAGTATCTAGAAGTTAAATAAGATTTCTAAGAAAAGTGAATAAGAAAAGTAAGAAAAAGAGTGAGAAGATTTGTAGTTGAAAGTATCTAGAAGTTAAATAAGATTTCTAAGAAAAGTGAATAAGAAAAGTAAGAAAAAGAGTGTGAAGATTTGTAGTTGAAAGTATCTAGAAGTTAAATAAGATTTCTAAGAAAAGTGAATAAGAAAAGTAAGAAAAAGAGTGAGAAGATCAGTAATTGAAAGTATCTAGAAGTTAAATAAGATTTCTAAGAAAACTGAATAAGAAAAGTAAGAAAAAGAGTGTGAAGATTTGTAGTTGAAAGTATCTAGAAGTTAAATAAGATTTCTAAGAAAAGTGAATAAGAAAAGTAAGAAAAAGAGTGTGAAGATTTGTAATTGAAAGTATCTAGAAGTTAAATAAGATTTCTAAGAAAACTGAATAAGAAAAGTAAGAAAAAGAGTGAGAAGATCAGTAATTGAAAGTATCTAGAAGTTAAATAAGATTTCTAAGAAAAGTGAATAAGAAAAGTAAGAAAAAGAGTGTGAAGATTTGTAGTTGAAAGTATCTAGAAGTTAAATAAGATTTCTAAGAAAAGTGAATAAGAAAAGTAAGAAAAAGAGTGTGAAGATTTGTAGTTGAAAGTATCTAGAAGTTAAATAAGATTTCTAAGAAAAGTGAATAAGAAAAGTAAGAAAAAGAGTGTGAAGATCAGTAGTTGAAAGTATCTAGAAGTTAAATAAGATTTCTAAGAAAAGTGAATAAGAAAAGTAAGAAAAAGAGTGAGAAGATCAGTAATTGAAAGTATCTAGAAGTTAAATAAGATTTCTAAGAAAAGTGAATAAGAAAAGTAAGAAAAAGAGTGTGAAGATTTGCAGTTGAAAGTATCTAGAAGTTAAATAAGATTTCTAAGAAAAGTGAATAAGAAAAGTAAGAAAAAGAGTGTGAAGATTTGTAGTTGAAAGTATCTAGAAGTTAAATAAGATTTCTAAGAAAACTGAATAAGAAAAGTAAGAAAAAGAGTGTGAAGATTTGTAGTTGAAAGTATCTAGAAGTTAAATAAGATTTCTAAGAAAAGTGAATAAGAAAAGTAAGAAAAAGAGTGTGAAGATTTGTAGTTGAAAGTATCTAGAAGTTAAATAAGATTTCTAAGAAAAGTGAATAAGAAAAGTAAGAAAAAGAGTTTTAAGATTTGTAGTTGAAAGTATCTAGAAGTTAAATAAGATTTCTAAGAAAAGTGAATAAGAAAAGTAAGAAAAAGAGTGAGAAGATCAGTAATTGAAAGTATCTAGAAGTTAAATAAGATTTCTAAGAAAAGTGAATAAGAAAAGTAAGAAAAAGAGTGTGAAGATTTGTAGTTGAAAGTATCTAGAAGTTAAATAAGATTTCTAAGAAAAGTGAATAAGAAAAGTAAGAAAAAGAGTGTGAAGATTTGTAGTTGAAAGTATCTAGAAGTTAAATAAGATTTCTAAGAAAAGTGAATAAGAAAAGTAAGAAAAAGAGTGTGAAGATTTGCAGTTGAAAGTATCTAGAAGTTAAATAAGATTTCTAAGAAAAGTGAATAAGAAAAGTAAGAAAAAGAGTGTGAAGATTTGTAGTTGAAAGTATCTAGAAGTTAAATAAGATTTCTAAGAAAAGTGAATAAGAAAAGTAAGAAAAAGAGTGTGAAGATCAGTAATTGAAAGTATCTAGAAGTTAAATAAGATTTCTAAGAAAAGTGAATAAGAAAAGTAAGAAAAAGAGTGAGAAGATCAGTAATTGAAAGTATCTAGAAGTTAAATAAGATTTCTAAGAAAAGTGAATAAGAAAAGTAAGAAAAAGAGTGTGAAGATTTGTAGTTGAAAGTATCTAGAAGTTAAATAAGATTTCTAAGAAAAGTGAATAAGAAAAGTAAGAAAAAGAGTTTTAAGATTTGTAGTTGAAAGTATCTAGAAGTTAAATAAGATTTCTAAGAAAACTGAATAAGAAAAGTAAGAAAAAGAGTGTGAAGATCAGTAATTGAAAGTATCTAGAAGTTAAATAAGATTTCTAAGAAAAGTGAATAAGAAAAGTAAGAAAAAGAGTGTGAAGATTTGCAGTTGAAAGTATCTAGAAGTTAAATAAGATTTCTAAGAAAAGTGAATAAGAAAAGTAAGAAAAAGAGTGTGAAGATCAGTAATTGAAAGTATCTAGAAGTTAAATAAGATTTCTAAGAAAAGTGAATAAGAAAAGTAAGAAAAAGAGTGTGAAGATCAGTAATTGAAAGTATCTAGAAGTTAAATAAGATTTCTAAGAAAAGTGAATAAGAAAAGTAAGAAAAAGAGTGAGAAGATTTGCAGTTGAAAGTATCTAGAAGTTAAATAAGATTTCTAAGAAAAGTGAATAAGAAAAGTAAGAAAAAGAGTGTGAAGATTTGCAGTTGAAAGTATCTAGAAGTTAAATAAGATTTCTAAGAAAAGTGAATAAGAAAAGTAAGAAAAAGAGTGTGAAGATTTGTAGTTGAAAGTATCTAGAAGTTAAATAAGATTTCTAAGAAAAGTGAATAAGAAAAGTAAGAAAAAGAGTGTGAAGATTTGTAGTTGAAAGTATCTAGAAGTTAAATAAGATTTCTAAGAAAAGTGAATAAGAAAAGTAAGAAAAAGAGTTTTAAGATTTGTAGTTGAAAGTATCTAGAAGTTAAATAAGATTTCTAAGAAAAGTGAATAAGAAAAGTATGAAAAAGAGTGTGGAGATTTGCAGTTGAAAGTATCTAGAAGTTAAATAAGATTTCTAAGAAAAGTGAATAAGAAAAGTAAGAAAAAGAGTGTGAAGATTTGTAGTTGAAAGTATCTAGAAGTTAAATAAGATTTCTAAGAAAAGTGAATAAGAAAAGTAATAAGAAGAGTGTGAAGATTTGTAGTTGAAAGTATCTAGAAGTTAAATAAGATTTCTAAGAAAACTGAATAAGAAAAGTAAGAAAAAGAGTGTGAAGATTTGTAGTTGAAAGTATCTAGAAGTTAAATAAGATTTCTAAGAAAAGTGAATAAGAAAAGTAAGAAAAAGAGTGTGAAGATTTGCAGTTGAAAGTATCTAGAAGTTAAATAAGATTTCTAAGAAAAGTGAATAAGAAAAGTAAGAAAAAGAGTGTGAAGATTTGTAATTGAAAGTATCTAGAAGTTAAATAAGATTTCTAAGAAAAGTGAATAAGAAAAGTAAGAAAAAGAGTGTGAAGATCAGTAATTGAAAGTATCTAGAAGTTAAATAAGATTTCTAAGAAAAGTGAATAAGAAAAGTAAGAAAAAGAGTGAGAAGATCAGTAATTGAAAGTATCTAGAAGTTAAATAAGATTTCTAAGAAAAGTGAATAAGAAAAGTAAGAAAAAGAGTGTGAAGATTTGCAGTTGAAAGTATCTAGAAGTTAAATAAGATTTCTAAGAAAAGTGAATAAGAAAAGTAAGAAAAAGAGTGTGAAGATTTGTAGTTGAAAGTATCTAGAAGTTAAATAAGATTTCTAAGAAAAGTGAATAAGAAAAGTAAGAAAAAGAGTGTGAAGATTTGTAGTTGAAAGTATCTAGAAGTTAAATAAGATTTCTAAGAAAAGTGAATAAGAAAAGTAAGAAAAAGAGTTTTAAGATTTGTAGTTAAAAGTATCTAGAAGTTAAATAAGATTTCTAAGAAAAGTGAATAAGAAAAGTAAGAAAAAGAGTGTGGAGATTTGCAGTTGAAAGTATCTAGAAGTTAAATAAGATTTCTAAGAAAAGTGAATAAGAAAAGTAAGAAAAAGAGTGTGAAGATTTGTAGTTGAAAGTATCTAGAAGTTAAATAAGATTTCTAAGAAAAGTGAATAAGAAAAGTAAGAAAAAGAGTGAGAAGATTTGTAGTTGAAAGTATCTAGAAGTTAAATAAGATTTCTAAGAAAAGTGAATAAGAAAAGTAAGAAAAAGAGTGAGAAGATTTGTAGTTGAAAGTATCTAGAAGTTAAATAAGATTTCTAAGAAAACTGAATAAGAAAAGTAAGAAAAAGAGTGTGAAGATTTGTAGTTGAAAGTATCTAGAAGTTAAATAAGATTTCTAAGAAAAGTGAATAAGAAAAGTAAGAAAAAGAGTTTTAAGATTTGTAGTTGAAAGTATCTAGAAGTTAAATAAGATTTCTAAGAAAAGTGAATAAGAAAAGTAAGAAAAAGAGTTTTAAGATTTGTAGTTGAAAGTATCTAGAAGTTAAATAAGATTTCTAAGAAAAGTAAGAAAAAGAGTGTGGAGATTTGTAGTTGAAAGTATCTAGAAGTTAAATAAGATTTCTAAGAAAAGTGAATAAGAAAAGTAAGAAAAAGAGTGTGAAGATTTGCAGTTGAAAGTATCTAGAAGTTAAATAAGATTTCTAAGAAAAGTGAATAAGAAAAGTAAGAAAAAGAGTGAGAAGATCAGTAATTGAAAGTATCTAGAAGTTAAATAAGATTTCTAAGAAAAGTGAATAAGAAAAGTAAGAAAAAGAGTGTGAAGATTTGTAGTTGAAAGTATCTAGAAGTTAAATAAGATTTCTAAGAAAAGTGAATAAGAAAAGTAAGAAAAAGAGTGTGAAGATTTGTAGTTGAAAGTATCTAGAAGTTAAATAAGATTTCTAAGAAAAGTGAATAAGAAAAGTAAGAAAAAGAGTGAGAAGATCAGTAATTGAAAGTATCTAGAAGTTAAATAAGATTTCTAAGAAAAGTGAATAAGAAAAGTAAGAAAAAGAGTTTTAAGATTTGTAGTTGAAAGTATCTAGAAGTTAAATAAGATTTCTAAGAAAAGTGAATAAGAAAAGTAAGAAAAAGAGTGAGAAGATCAGTAATTGAAAGTATCTAGAAGTTAAATAAGATTTCTAAGAAAAGTGAATAAGAAAAGTAAGAAAAAGAGTGAGAAGATCAGTAATTGAAAGTATCTAGAAGTTAAATAAGATTTCTAAGAAAACTGAATAAGAAAAGTAAGAAAAAGAGTGTGAAGATTTGTAGTTGAAAGTATCTAGAAGTTAAATAAGATTTCTAAGAAAACTGAATAAGAAAAGTAAGAAAAAGAGTGTGAAGATTTGTAGTTGAAAGTATCTAGAAGTTAAATAAGATTTCTAAGAAAAGTGAATAAGAAAAGTAAGAAAAAGAGTGTGAAGATTTGCAGTTGAAAGTATCTAGAAGTTAAATAAGATTTCTAAGAAAAGTGAATAAGAAAAGTAAGAAAAAGAGTGTGAAGATTTGTAATTGAAAGTATCTAGAAGTTAAATAAGATTTCTAAGAAAAGTGAATAAGAAAAGTAAGAAAAAGAGTGTGAAGATCAGTAATTGAAAGTATCTAGAAGTTAAATAAGATTTCTAAGAAAAGTGAATAAGAAAAGTAAGAAAAAGAGTGAGAAGATCAGTAATTGAAAGTATCTAGAAGTTAAATAAGATTTCTAAGAAAAGTGAATAAGAAAAGTAAGAAAAAGAGTGTGAAGATTTGCAGTTGAAAGTATCTAGAAGTTAAATAAGATTTCTAAGAAAAGTGAATAAGAAAAGTAAGAAAAAGAGTGTGAAGATTTGTAGTTGAAAGTATCTAGAAGTTAAATAAGATTTCTAAGAAAAGTGAATAAGAAAAGTAAGAAAAAGAGTGTGAAGATTTGTAGTTGAAAGTATCTAGAAGTTAAATAAGATTTCTAAGAAAAGTGAATAAGAAAAGTAAGAAAAAGAGTTTTAAGATTTGTAGTTAAAAGTATCTAGAAGTTAAATAAGATTTCTAAGAAAAGTGAATAAGAAAAGTAAGAAAAAGAGTGTGGAGATTTGCAGTTGAAAGTATCTAGAAGTTAAATAAGATTTCTAAGAAAAGTGAATAAGAAAAGTAAGAAAAAGAGTGTGAAGATTTGTAGTTGAAAGTATCTAGAAGTTAAATAAGATTTCTAAGAAAAGTGAATAAGAAAAGTAAGAAAAAGAGTGAGAAGATTTGTAGTTGAAAGTATCTAGAAGTTAAATAAGATTTCTAAGAAAAGTGAATAAGAAAAGTAAGAAAAAGAGTGAGAAGATTTGTAGTTGAAAGTATCTAGAAGTTAAATAAGATTTCTAAGAAAACTGAATAAGAAAAGTAAGAAAAAGAGTGTGAAGATTTGTAGTTGAAAGTATCTAGAAGTTAAATAAGATTTCTAAGAAAAGTGAATAAGAAAAGTAAGAAAAAGAGTTTTAAGATTTGTAGTTGAAAGTATCTAGAAGTTAAATAAGATTTCTAAGAAAAGTGAATAAGAAAAGT
>CAMPDV010006138.1:0-26285 GCA_946699065.1 Loxodes magnus | reverse complement strand
GTAAGAAAAGAAGATAGAATTTCAGTTTTAAGTAGTAGACATATAAAAGAAGTTAGTGATTTGAAAAGTGAAAAAGTAAAGTAAGAAAAGAAGATAGAATTTCAGTTTTAATTTGTAAGCATATAAAAGAAGTTAGTGATTTGAAAAGTGAAGAAGTAAAGTAAGAAAAGAAGATAGAATTTCAGTTTTAAGTAGTAAGCATATACAAGAAGTTATTGATTTGAAAAGTGAAGAAGTAAAGTAAGAAAAGAAGATAGAATTTCAGTTTTAATTTGTAAGCATATAAAAGAAGTTAGTGATTTGAAAAGTGAAGAAGTAAAGTAAGAAAAGAAGATAGAATTTCAGTTTTAAGTAGTAGACATATAAAAGAAGTTAGTGATTTGAAAAGTGAAAAAGTAAAGTAAGAAAAGAAGATAGAATTTCAGTTTTAAGTAGTAAGCATATACAAGAAGTTAGTGATTTGAAAAGTGAAGAAGTAAAGTAAGAAAAGAAGATAGAATTTCAGTTTTAAGTAGTAAGCATATACAAGAAGTTAGTGATTTGAAAAGTGAAGAAGTAAAGTAAGAAAAGAAGATAGAATTTCAGTTTTAAGTAGTAGACATATAAAAGAAGTTAGTGATTTGAAAAGTGAAGAAGTAAAGTAAGAAAAGAAGATAGAATTTCAGTTTTAACTAGTAGACATATAAAAGAAGTTATTGATTTGAAAAGTGAAGAAGTAAAGTAAGAAAAGAAGATAGAATTTCAGTTTTAAGTAGTAAGCATATAAAAGAAGTTAGTGATTTGAAAAGTGAAGAAGTAAAGTAAGAAAAGAAGATAGAATTTCAGTTTTAAGTAGTAAGCATATAAAAGAAGTTAGTGATTTAGAAAAGTGAAGAAGTAAAGTAAGAAAAGAAGATAGAATTTCAGTTTTAAGTAGTAAGCATATAAAAGAAGTTAGTGATTTGAAAAGTGAAGAAGTAAAGTAAGAAAAGAAGATAGAATTTCAGTTTTAAGTAGTAAGCATATAAAAGAAGTTAGTGATTTGAAAAGTGAAAAGGTAAAGTAAGAAAAGAAGATAGAATTTCAGTTTTAAGTAGTAAGCATATAAAAGAAGTTAGTGATTTAGAAAAGTGAAGAAGTAAAGTAAGAAAAGAAGATAGAATTTCAGTTTTAATTAGTAAGCATATAAAAGAAGTTAGTGATTTGAAAAGTGAAGAAGTAAAGTAAGAAAAGAAGATAGAATTTCAGTTTTAAGTAGTAAGCATATAAAAGAAGTTAGTATTTAGAAAAGTGAAGAAGTAAAGTAAGAAAAGAAGATAGAATTTCAGTTTTAAGTAGTAGACATATAAAAGATGTTAGTGATTTGAAAAGTGAAGAAGTAAAGTAAGAAAAGAAGATAGAATTTCAGTTTTAAGTAGTAAGCATATAAAAGAAGTTAGTGATTTGAAAAGTGAAGAAGTAAAGTAAGAAAAGAAGATAGAATTTCAGTTTTAAGTAGTAAGCATATACAAGAAGTTAGTGATTTGAAAAGTGAAGAAGTAAAGTAAGAAAAGAAGATAGAATTTCAGTTTTAAGTAGTAAGCATATAAAAGAAGTTAGTATTTAGAAAAGTGAAGAAGTAAAGTAAGAAAAGAAGATAGAATTTCAGTTTTAAGTAGTAAGCATATAAAAGAAGTTAGTGATTTGAAAAGTGAAGAAGTAAAGTAAGAAAAGAAGATAGAAATTCAGTTTTAAGTAGTAAGCATATAAAAGAAGTTAGTGATTTGAAAAGTGAAGAAGTAAAGTAAGAAAAGAAGATAGAATTTCAGTTTTAAGTAGTAAGCATATAAAAGAAGTTAGTGATTTGAAAAGTGAAGAAGTAAAGTAAGAAAAGAAGATAGAATTTCAGTTTTAAGTAGTAAGCATATAAAAGAAGTTAGTGATTTGAAAAGTGAAGAAGTAAAGTAAGAAAAGAAGATAGAATTTCAGTTTTAAGTAGTAAGCATATAAAAGAAGTTAGTGATTTGAAAAGTGAAAAAGTAAAGTAAGAAAAGAAGATAGAATTTCAGTTTTAAGTAGTAAGCATATAAAAGAAGTTAGTGATTTGAAAAGTGAAGAAGTAAAGTAAGAAAAGAAGATAGAATTTCAGTTTTAATTTGTAAGCATATACAAGAAGTTAGTGATTTGAAAAGTGAAGAAGTAAAGTAAGAAAAGAAGATAGAATTTCAGTTTTAAGTAGTAAGCATATAAAAGAAGTTAGTGATTTGAAAAGTGAAGAAGTAAAGTAAGAAAAGAAGATAGAATTTCAGTTTTAAGTAGTAAGCATATAAAAGAAGTTAGTATTTAGAAAAGTGAAGAAGTAAAGTAAGAAAAGAAGATAGAATTTCAGTTTTAAGTAGTAGACATATAAAAGATGTTAGTGATTTGAAAAGTGAAGAAGTAAAGTAAGAAAAGAAGATAGAATTTCAGTTTTAAGTAGTAAGCATATAAAAGAAGTTAGTGATTTGAAAAGTGAAGAAGTAAAGTAAGAAAAGAAGATAGAATTTCAGTTTTAAGTAGTAAGCATATAAAAGATGTTAGTATTTAGAAAAGTGAAGCAGAAAAGTAAGAAAAGAAGATAGAATTTCAGTTTTAAGTAGTAAGCATATAAAAGAAGTTAGTGATTTGAAAAGTGAAGAAGTAAAGTAAGAAAAGAAGATAGAATTTCAGTTTTAAGTAGTAAGCATATAAAAGAAGTTAGTGATTTGAAAAGTGAAGCAGAAAAGTAAGAAAAGAAGATAGAATTTCAGTTTTAAGTAGTAAGCATATAAAAGATGTTAGTATTTAGAAAAGTGAAGAAGTAAAGTAAGAAAAGAAGATAGAATTTCAGTTTTAAGTAGTAAGCATATAAAAGAAGTTAGTGATTTGAAAAGTGAAAAAGTAAAGTAAGAAAAGAAGATAGAATTTCAGTTTTAAGTAGTAAGCATATAAAAGAAGTTAGTGATTTGAAAAGTGAAGAAGTAAAGTAAGAAAAGAAGATAGAATTTCAGTTTTAAGTAGTAAGCATATAAAAGAAGTTAGTATTTAGAAAAGTGAAGAAGTAAAGTAAGAAAAGAAGATAGAATTTCAGTTTTAAGTAGTAAGCATATAAAAGATGTTAGTATTTAGAAAAGTGAAGAAGTAAAGTAAGAAAAGAAGATAGAATTTCAGTTTTAATTTGTAAGCATATAAAAGAAGTTAGTGATTTGAAAAGTGAAGAAGTAAAGTAAGAAAAGAAGATAGAATATCAGTTTTAAGTAGTAAGCATATAAAAGATGTTAGTGATTTGAAAAGTGAAAAAGTAAAGTAAGAAAAGAAGATAGAATTTCAGTTTTAAGTAGTAGACATATAAAAGAAGTTATTGATTTGAAAAGTGAAGAAGTAAAGTAAGAAAAGAAGATAGAATTTCAGTTTTAAGTAGTAAGCATATACAAGAAGTTAGTGATTTGAAAAGTGAAGAAGTAAAGTAAGAAAAGAAGATAGAATTTCAGTTTTAAGTAGTAAGCATATAAAAGAAGTTAGTGATTTGAAAAGTGAAGAAGTAAAGTAAGAAAAGAAGATAGAATTTCAGTTTTAAGTAGTAAGCATATAAAAGAAGTTAGTGATTTGAAAAGTGAAGAAGTAAAGTAAGAAAAGAAGATAGAATTTCAGTTTTAAGTAGTAAGCATATACAAGAAGTTAGTGATTTGAAAAGTGAAGAAGTAAAGTAAGAAAAGAAGATAGAATTTCAGTTTTAAGTAGTAAACATATAAAAGAAGTTAGTGATTTGAAAAGTGAAGAAGTAAAGTAAGAAAAGAAGATAGAATTTCAGTTTTAAGTAGTAAGCATATAAAAGAAGTTAGTGATTTGAAAAGTGAAGCAGAAAAGTAAGAAAAGAAGATAGAATTTCAGTTTTAAGTAGTAAGCATATAAAAGATGTTAGTGATTTGAAAAGTGAAGAAGTAAAGTAAGAAAAGAAGATAGAATTTCAGTTTTAAGTAGTAAGCATATACAAGAAGTTAGTGATTTGAAAAGTGAAGCAGAAAAGTAAGAAAAGAAGATAGAATTTCAGTTTTAAGTAGTAAGCATATAAAAGAAGTTAGTGATTTGAAAAGTGAAGAAGTAAAGTAAGAAAAGAAGATAGAATTTCAGTTTTAAGTAGTAAGCATATAAAAGAAGTTAGTATTTAGAAAAGTGAAGAAGTAAAGTAAGAAAAGAAGATAGAATTTCAGTTTTAAGTAGTAAGCATATAAAAGATGTTAGTATTTAGAAAAGTGAAGAAGTAAAGTAAGAAAAGAAGATAGAATTTCAGTTTTAATTTGTAAGCATATAAAAGAAGTTAGTGATTTGAAAAGTGAAGAAGTAAAGTAAGAAAAGAAGATAGAATATCAGTTTTAAGTAGTAAGCATATAAAAGATGTTAGTGATTTGAAAAGTGAAGAAGTAAAGTAAGAAAAGAAGATAGAATTTCAGTTTTAAGTAGTAAACATATAAAAGAAGTTAGTGATTTGAAAAGTGAAGAAGTAAAGTAAGAAAAGAAGATAGAATTTCAGTTTTAATTTGTAAGCATATAAAAGAAGTTAGTGATTTGAAAAGTGAAGCAGAAAAGTAAGAAAAGAAGATAGAATTTCAGTTTTAAGTAGTAAGCATATAAAAGATGTTAGTGATTTGAAAAGTGAAGAAGTAAAGTAAGAAAAGAAGATAGAATTTCAGTTTTAAGTAGTAAGCATATACAAGAAGTTAGTGATTTGAAAAGTGAAGCAGAAAAGTAAGAAAAGAAGATAGAATTTCAGTTTTAAGTAGTAAGCATATAAAAGAAGTTAGTGATTTGAAAAGTGAAGAAGTAAAGTAAGAAAAGAAGATAGAATTTCAGTTTTAAGTAGTAAACATATAAAAGAAGTTAGTGATTTGAAAAGTGAAGAAGTAAAGTAAGAAAAGAAGATAGAATTTCAGTTTTAATTTGTAAGCATATAAAAGAAGTTAGTGATTTGAAAAGTGAAGAAGTAAAGTAAGAAAAGAAGATAGAATTTCAGTTTTAAGTAGTAAGCATATAAAAGAAGTTAGTGATTTGAAAAGTGAAGAAGTAAAGTAAGAAAAGAAGATAGAATTTCAGTTTTAAGTAGTAAGCATATAAAAGAAGTTAGTGATTTGAAAAGTGAAGAAGTAAAGTAAGAAAAGAAGATAGAATTTCAGTTTTAAGTAGTAAACATATAAAAGAAGTTAGTGATTTGAAAAGTGAAGAAGTAAAGTAAGAAAAGAAGATAGAATTTCAGTTTTAGTGAAGAAGTAAAGTAAGAAAAGAAGATAGAATTTCAGTTTTAATTTGTAAGCATATAAAAGAAGTTAGTGATTTGAAAAGTGAAGAAGTAAAGTAAGAAAAGAAGATAGAATTTCAGTTTTAAGTAGTAAGCATATAAAAGATGTTAGTGATTTGAAAAGTGAAGAAGTAAAGTAAGAAAAGAAGATAGAATTTCAGTTTTAAGTAGTAAGCATATAAAAGAAGTTAGTGATTTGAAAAGTGAAGAAGTAAAGTAAGAAAAGAAGATAGAATTTCAGTTTTAAGTAGTAAGCATATACAAGAAGTTAGTGATTTGAAAAGTGAAGCAGAAAAGTAAGAAAAGAAGATAGAATTTCAGTTTTAAGTAGTAAGCATATAAAAGAAGTTAGTGATTTGAAAAGTGAAGAAGTAAAGTAAGAAAAGAAGATAGAATTTCAGTTTTAAGTAGTAAGCATATAAAAGAAGTTAGTATTTAGAAAAGTGAAGAAGTAAAGTAAGAAAAGAAGATAGAATTTCAGTTTTAAGTAGTAGACATATAAAAGAAGTTAGTGATTTGAAAAGTGAAGAAGTAAAGTAAGAAAAGAAGATAGAATTTCAGTTTTAAGTAGTAAGCATATAAAAGAAGTTAGTGATTTGAAAAGTGAAGAAGTAAAGTAAGAAAAGAAGATAGAATTTCAGTTTTAAGTAGTAAGCATATAAAAGAAGTTATTGATTTGAAAAGTGAAGAAGTAAAGTAAGAAAAGAAGATAGAATTTCAGTTTTAAGTAGTAAGCATATAAAAGAAGTTATTGATTTGAAAAGTGAAGAAGTAAAGTAAGAAAAGAAGATAGAATTTCAGTTTTAAGTAGTAAGCATATAAAAGAAGTTAGTGATTTGAAAAGTGAAGAAGTAAAGTAAGAAAAGAAGATAGAATTTCAGTTTTAAGTAGTAAGCATATAAAAGAAGTTATTGATTTGAAAAGTGAAGAAGTAAAGTAAGAAAAGAAGATAGAATTTCAGTTTTAAGTAGTAAGCATATAAAAGATGTTAGTATTTAGAAAAGTGAAGAAGTAAAGTAAGAAAAGAAGATAGAATTTCAGTTTTAAGTAGTAAGCATATACAAGAAGTTAGTGATTTGAAAAGTGAAGAAGTAAAGTAGAAAAGAAGATAGAATTTCAGTTTTAATTTGTAAGCATATAAAAGAAGTTAGTGATTTGAAAAGTGAAGAAGTAAAGTAAGAAAAGAAGATAGAATTTCAGTTTTAAGTAGTAAGCATATACAAGAAGTTATTGATTTGAAAAGTGAAGCAGAAAAGTAAGAAAAGAAGATAGAATTTCAGTTTTAAGTAGTAAGCATATAAAAGAAGTTAGTGATTTGAAAAGTGAAAAAGTAAAGTAAGAAAAGAAGATAGAATTTCAGTTTTAAGTAGTAAGCATATACAAGAAGTTAGTGATTTGAAAAGTGAAGAAGTAAAGTAAGAAAAGAAGATAGAATTTCAGTTTTAAGTAGTAGACATATAAAAGAAGTTAGTGATTTGAAAAGTGAAGAAGTAAAGTAAGAAAAGAAGATAGAATTTCAGTTTTAAGTAGTAGACATATAAAAGAAGTTAGTGATTTGAAAAGTGAAGAAGTAAAGTAAGAAAAGAAGATAGAATTTCAGTTTTAAGTAGTAAGCATATAAAAGAAGTTAGTGATTTGAAAAGTGAAAAAGTAAAGTAAGAAAAGAAGATAGAATTTCAGTTTTAAGTAGTAAGCATATACAAGAAGTTAGTGATTTGAAAAGTGAAGAAGTAAAGTAAGAAAAGAAGATAGAATTTCAGTTTTAAGTAGTAAGCATATAAAAGATGTTAGTATTTAGAAAAGTGAAGAAGTAAAGTAAGAAAAGAAGATAGAATTTCAGTTTTAAGTAGTAAGCATATAAAAGAAGTTAGTATTTAGAAAAGTGAAGAAGTAAAGTAAGAAAAGAAGATAGAATTTCAGTTTTAAGTAGTAAGCATATAAAAGATGTTAGTATTTAGAAAAGTGAAGAAGTAAAGTAAGAAAAGAAGATAGAATTTCAGTTTTAAGTAGTAAGCATATACAAGAAGTTAGTGATTTGAAAAGTGAAGAAGTAAAGTAGAAAAGAAGATAGAATTTCAGTTTTAAGTAGTAGACATATAAAAGAAGTTAGTGATTTGAAAAGTGAAGAAGTAAAGTAAGAAAAGAAGATAGAATTTCAGTTTTAAGTAGTAGACATATAAAAGAAGTTAGTGATTTGAAAAGTGAAGAAGTAAAGTAAGAAAAGAAGATAGAATTTCAGTTTTAAGTAGTAGACATATAAAAGAAGTTAGTGATTTGAAAAGTGAAGAAGTAAAGTAAGAAAAGAAGATAGAATTTCAGTTTTAACTAGTAGACATATAAAAGAAGTTAGTGATTTGAAAAGTGAAGAAGTAAAGTAAGAAAAGAAGATAGAATTTCAGTTTTAAGTAGTAAGCATATACAAGAAGTTAGTGATTTGAAAAGTGAAGAAGTAAAGTAAGAAAAGAAGATAGAATTTCAGTTTTAAGTAGTAAGCATATAAAAGAAGTTAGTGATTTGAAAATTGAAGAAGTAAAGTAAGAAAAGAAGATAGAATTTCAGTTTTAAGTAGTAGACATATAAAAGAAGTTAGTGATTTGAAAAGTGAAGAAGTAAAGTAAGAAAAGAAGATAGAATTTCAGTTTTAAGTAGTAAGCATATAAAAGAAGTTATTGATTTGAAAAGTGAAGAAGTAAAGTAAGAAAAGAAGATAGAATTTCAGTTTTAAGTAGTAAGCATATAAAAGAAGTTAGTGATTTGAAAAGTGAAGAAGTAAAGTAAGAAAAGAAGATACAATTTCAGTTTTAAGTAGTAGACATATAAAAGAAGTTAGTGATTTGAAAATTGAAGAAGTAAAGTAAGAAAAGAAGATACAATTTCAGTTTTAAGTAGTAGACATATAAAAGAAGTTAGTGATTTGAAAAGTGAAGAAGTAAAGTAAGAAAAGAAGATAGAATTTCAGTTTTAAGTAGTAAGCATATAAAAGAAGTTAGTGATTTGAAAAGTGAAGAAGTAAAGTAAGAAAAGAAGATAGAATTTCAGTTTTAAGTAGTAAGAATATAAAAGAAGTTATTGATTTGAAAAGTGAAGAAGTAAAGTAAGAAAAGAAGATAGAATTTCAGTTTTAAGTAGTAACATATACAAGAAGTTAGTGATTTGAAAAGTGAAGAAGTAAAGTAAGAAAAGAAGATAGAATTTCAGTTTTAAGTAGTAAGCATATAAAAGAAGTTAGTGATTTGAAAAGTGAAGAAGTAAAGTAAGAAAAGAAGATAGAATTTCAGTTTTAAGTAGTAGACATATAAAAGAAGTTAGTGATTTGAAAAGTGAAGAAGTAAAGTAAGAAAAGAAGATAGAATTTCAGTTTTAAGTAGTAAGCATATAAAAGAAGTTAGTGATTTGAAAAGTGAAGAAGTAAAGTAAGAAAAGAAGATAGAATTTCAGTTTTAAGTAGTAAGAATATAAAAGAAGTTATTGATTTGAAAAGTGAAGAAGTAAAGTAAGAAAAGAAGATACAATTTCAGTTTTAAGTAGTAGACATATAAAAGAAGTTAGTGATTTGAAAAGTGAAGAAGTAAAGTAAGAAAAGAAGATAGAATTTCAGTTTTAAGTAGTAGACATATAAAAGAAGTTAGTGATTTGAAAAGTGAAGAAGTAAAGTAAGAAAAGAAGATAGAATTTCAGTTTTAAGTAGTAGACATATACAAGATGTTAGTATTTAGAAAAGTGAAGAAGTAAAGTAAGAAAAGAAGATAGAATTTCAGTTTTAAGTAGTAAGCATATAAAAGAAGTTATTGATTTGAAAAGTGAAGAAGTAAAGTAAGAAAAGAAGATAGAATTTCAGTTTTAAGTAGTAAGCATATAAAAGAAGTTAGTGATTTGAAAAGTGAAGAAGTAAAGTAAGAAAAGAAGATAGAATTTCAGTTTTAAGTAGTAAGAATATAAAAGAAGTTATTGATTTGAAAAGTGAAGAAGTAAAGTAAGAAAAGAAGATAGAATTTCAGTTTTAAGTAGTAAGCATATAAAAGATGTTAGTATTTAGAAAAGTGAAGAAGTAAAGTAAGAAAAGAAGATAGAATTTCAGTTTTAAGTAGTAAGCATATACAAGAAGTTAGTGATTTGAAAAGTGAAGAAGTAAAGTAGAAAAGAAGATAGAATTTCAGTTTTAATTTGTAAGCATATAAAAGAAGTTAGTGATTTGAAAAGTGAAGAAGTAAAGTAAGAAAAGAAGATAGAATTTCAGTTTTAAGTAGTAAGCATATACAAGAAGTTATTGATTTGAAAAGTGAAGCAGAAAAGTAAGAAAAGAAGATAGAATTTCAGTTTTAAGTAGTAAGCATATAAAAGAAGTTAGTGATTTGAAAAGTGAAAAAGTAAAGTAAGAAAAGAAGATAGAATTTCAGTTTTAAGTAGTAAGCATATACAAGAAGTTAGTGATTTGAAAAGTGAAGAAGTAAAGTAAGAAAAGAAGATAGAATTTCAGTTTTAAGTAGTAGACATATAAAAGAAGTTAGTGATTTGAAAAGTGAAGAAGTAAAGTAAGAAAAGAAGATAGAATTTCAGTTTTAAGTAGTAGACATATAAAAGAAGTTAGTGATTTGAAAAGTGAAGAAGTAAAGTAAGAAAAGAAGATAGAATTTCAGTTTTAAGTAGTAGACATATAAAAGAAGTTAGTGATTTGAAAAGTGAAGAAGTAAAGTAAGAAAAGAAGATAGAATTTCAGTTTTAAGTAGTAGACATATAAAAGAAGTTAGTGATTTGAAAAGTGAAGCAGAAAAGTAAGAAAAGAAGATAGAATTTCAGTTTTAAGTAGTAAGCATATAAAAGAAGTTAGTGATTTGAAAAGTGAAAAAGTAAAGTAAGAAAAGAAGATAGAATTTCAGTTTTAAGTAGTAAGCATATACAAGAAGTTAGTGATTTGAAAAGTGAAGAAGTAAAGTAAGAAAAGAAGATAGAATTTCAGTTTTAAGTAGTAAGCATATAAAAGATGTTAGTATTTAGAAAAGTGAAGAAGTAAAGTAAGAAAAGAAGATAGAATTTCAGTTTTAAGTAGTAAGCATATACAAGAAGTTAGTGATTTGAAAAGTGAAGAAGTAAAGTAGAAAAGAAGATAGAATTTCAGTTTTAAGTAGTAGACATATAAAAGAAGTTAGTGATTTGAAAAGTGAAGAAGTAAAGTAAGAAAAGAAGATAGAATTTCAGTTTTAAGTAGTAGACATATAAAAGAAGTTAGTGATTTGAAAAGTGAAGAAGTAAAGTAAGAAAAGAAGATAGAATTTCAGTTTTAAGTAGTAAGCATATAAAAGAAGTTAGTGATTTGAAAAGTGAAGAAGTAAAGTAAGAAAAGAAGATAGAATTTCAGTTTTAAGTAGTAAGCATATAAAAGAAGTTAGTGATTTGAAAAGTGAAGAAGTAAAGTAGAAAAGAAGATAGAATTTCAGTTTTAAGTAGTAAGCATATAAAAGAAGTTAGTGATTTGAAAAGTGAAGAAGTAAAGTAAGAAAAGAAGATAGAATTTCAGTTTTAAGTAGTAAGCATATAAAAGAAGTTAGTGATTTGAAAAGTGAAGCAGAAAAGTAAGAAAAGAAGATAGAATTTCAGTTTTAAGTAGTAAGCATATAAAAGAAGTTAGTGATTTGAAAAGTGAAGAAGTAAAGTAAGAAAAGAAGATAGAATTTCAGTTTTAAGTAGTAAACATATACAAGAAGTTAGTGATTTGAAAAGTGAAGCAGAAAAGTAAGAAAAGAAGATAGAATTTCAGTTTTAAGTAGTAGACATATAAAAGAAGTTAGTGATTTGAAAAGTGAAGAAGTAAAGTAAGAAAAGAAGATAGAATTTCAGTTTTAAGTAGTAAGCATATAAAAGAAGTTATTGATTTGAAAAGTGAAGAAGTAAAGTAAGAAAAGAAGATAGAATTTCAGTTTTAAGTAGTAAGCATATAAAAGAAGTTAGTGATTTGAAAAGTGAAGAAGTAAAGTAAGAAAAGAAGATAGAATTTCAGTTTTAAGTAGTAAGAATATAAAAGAAGTTATTGATTTGAAAAGTGAAGAAGTAAAGTAAGAAAAGAAGATACAATTTCAGTTTTAAGTAGTAGACATATAAAAGAAGTTAGTGATTTGAAAAGTGAAGAAGTAAAGTAAGAAAAGAAGATAGAATTTCAGTTTTAAGTAGTAAGCATATAAAAGAAGTTAGTATTTAGAAAAGTGAAGAAGTAAAGTAAGAAAAGAAGATAGAATTTCAGTTTTAAGTAGTAAGCATATAAAAGAAGTTAGTGATTTGAAAAGTGAAGAAGTAAAGTAAGAAAAGAAGATAGAATTTCAGTTTTAAGTAGTAAGAATATAAAAGAAGTTATTGATTTGAAAAGTGAAGAAGTAAAGTAAGAAAAGAAGATACAATTTCAGTTTTAAGTAGTAGACATATAAAAGAAGTTAGTGATTTGAAAAGTGAAGAAGTAAAGTAAGAAAAGAAGATAGAATTTCAGTTTTAAGTAGTAGACATATAAAAGAAGTTAGTGATTTGAAAAGTGAAGAAGTAAAGTAAGAAAAGAAGATAGAATTTCAGTTTTAAGTAGTAGACATATAAAAGAAGTTAGTGATTTGAAAAGTGAAGAAGTAAAGTAAGAAAAGAAGATAGAATTTCAGTTTTAAGTAGTAAGCATATAAAAGAAGTTAGTGATTTGAAAAGTGAAGAAGTAAAGTAAGAAAAGAAGATAGAATTTCAGTTTTAAGTAGTAAGAATATAAAAGAAGTTATTGATTTGAAAAGTGAAGAAGTAAAGTAAGAAAAGAAGATACAATTTCAGTTTTAAGTAGTAGACATATAAAAGAAGTTAGTGATTTGAAAAGTGAAGAAGTAAAGTAAGAAAAGAAGATAGAATTTCAGTTTTAAGTAGTAGACATATAAAAGAAGTTAGTGATTTGAAAAGTGAAGAAGTAAAGTAAGAAAAGAAGATAGAATTTCAGTTTTAAGTAGTAGACATATACAAGATGTTAGTATTTAGAAAAGTGAAGAAGTAAAGTAAGAAAAGAAGATAGAATTTCAGTTTTAAGTAGTAAGCATATAAAAGAAGTTATTGATTTGAAAAGTGAAGAAGTAAAGTAAGAAAAGAAGATAGAATTTCAGTTTTAAGTAGTAAGCATATACAAGAAGTTAGTGATTTGAAAAGTGAAGAAGTAAAGTAAGAAAAGAAGATAGAATTTCAGTTTTAAGTAGTAAGAATATAAAAGAAGTTATTGATTTGAAAAGTGAAGAAGTAAAGTAAGAAAAGAAGATACAATTTCAGTTTTAAGTAGTAGACATATAAAAGAAGTTAGTGATTTGAAAAGTGAAGAAGTAAAGTAAGAAAAGAAGATAGAATTTCAGTTTTAAGTAGTAAGCATATAAAAGAAGTTAGTATTTAGAAAAGTGAAGAAGTAAAGTAAGAAAAGAAGATAGAATTTCAGTTTTAAGTAGTAAGAATATAAAAGAAGTTATTGATTTGAAAAGTGAAGAAGTAAAGTAAGAAAAGAAGATACAATTTCAGTTTTAAGTAGTAGACATATAAAAGAAGTTAGTGATTTGAAAAGTGAAGAAGTAAAGTAAGAAAAGAAGATAGAATTTCAGTTTTAAGTAGTAAGCATATAAAAGAAGTTAGTGATTTGAAAAGTGAAGAAGTAAAGTAAGAAAAGAAGATAGAATTTCAGTTTTAAGTAGTAGACATATAAAAGATGTTAGTATTTAGAAAAGTGAAGAAGTAAAGTAATAAAAGAAGATAGAATTTCAGTTTTAAGTAGTAAGCATATAAAAGAAGTTATTGATTTGAAAAGTGAAGAAGTAAAGTAAGAAAAGAAGATAGAATTTCAGTTTTAAGTAGTAAGCATATAAAAGAAGTTAGTGATTTGAAAAGTGAAGAAGTAAAGTAAGAAAAGAAGATAGAATTTCAGTTTTAAGTAGTAAGCATATAAAAGAAGTTATTGATTTGAAAAGTGAAGAAGTAAAGTAAGAAAAGAAGATAGAATTTCAGTTTTAAGTAGTAAACATATAAAAGAAGTTAGTGATTTGAAAAGTGAAGAAGTAAAGTAAGAAAAGAAGATAGAATTTCAGTTTTAAGTAGTAGACATATACAAGATGTATGTATTTAGAAAAGTGAAGAAGTAAAGTAAGAAAAGAAGATAGAATTTCAGTTTTAAGTAGTAAGCATATAAAAGAAGTTAGTGATTTGAAAAGTGAAGAAGTAAAGTAAGAAAAGAAGATAGAATTTCAGTTTTAAGTAGTAAGCATATAAAAGAAGTTAGTGATTTGAAAAGTGAAGAAGTAAAGTAAGAAAAGAAGATAGAATTTCAGTTTTAAGTAGTAAGCATATAAAAGAAGTTAGTGATTTGAAAAGTGAAGAAGTAAAGTAGAAAAGAAGATAGAATTTCAGTTTTAAGTAGTAAGCATATAAAAGAAGTTATTGATTTGAAAAGTGAAGAAGTAAAGTAAGAAAAGAAGATAGAATTTCAGTTTTAATTTGTAAGCATATAAAAGAAGTTAGTGATTTGAAAAGTGAAGAAGTAAAGTAAGAAAAGAAGATAGAATTTCAGTTTTAAGTAGTAAGCATATAAAAGAAGTTATTGATTTGAAAATTGAAGAAGTAAAGTAAGAAAAGAAGATAGAATTTCAGTTTTAAGTAGTAAGCATATAAAAGAAGTTAGTGATTTGAAAAGTGAAGCAGAAAAGTAAGAAAAGAAGATAGAATTTCAGTTTTAAGTAGTAAGCATATAAAAGAAGTTAGTGATTTGAAAAGTGAAGAAGTAAAGTAAGAAAAGAAGATAGAATTTCAGTTTTAAGTAGTAAACATATACAAGAAGTTAGTGATTTGAAAAGTGAAGCAGAAAAGTAAGAAAAGAAGATAGAATTTCAGTTTTAAGTAGTAGACATATAAAAGAAGTTAGTGATTTGAAAAGTGAAGAAGTAAAGTAAGAAAAGAAGATAGAATTTCAGTTTTAAGTAGTAAGCATATAAAAGAAGTTAGTGATTTGAAAAGTGAAGAAGTAAAGTAAGAAAAGAAGATAGAATTTCAGTTTTAAGTAGTAGACATATAAAAGAAGTTAGTGATTTGAAAAGTGAAGAAGTAAAGTAAGAAAAGAAGATAGAATTTCAGTTTTAAGTAGTAAGCATATAAAAGAAGTTATTGATTTGAAAAGTGAAGAAGTAAAGTAAGAAAAGAAGATAGAATTTCAGTTTTAAGTAGTAAGCATATAAAAGAAGTTAGTGATTTGAAAAGTGAAGAAGTAAAGTAAGAAAAGAAGATAGAATTTCAGTTTTAAGTAGTAAGAATATAAAAGAAGTTATTGATTTGAAAAGTGAAGAAGTAAAGTAAGAAAAGAAGATACAATTTCAGTTTTAAGTAGTAGACATATAAAAGAAGTTAGTGATTTGAAAAGTGAAGAAGTAAAGTAAGAAAAGAAGATAGAATTTCAGTTTTAAGTAGTAAGCATATAAAAGAAGTTAGTATTTAGAAAAGTGAAGAAGTAAAGTAAGAAAAGAAGATAGAATTTCAGTTTTAAGTAGTAAGCATATAAAAGAAGTTAGTGATTTGAAAAGTGAAGAAGTAAAGTAAGAAAAGAAGATAGAATTTCAGTTTTAAGTAGTAAGCATATACAAGAAGTTAGTGATTTGAAAAGTGAAGAAGTAAAGTAAGAAAAGAAGATAGAATTTCAGTTTTAAGTAGTAAGCATATAAAAGAAGTTAGTGATTTGAAAAGTGAAGAAGTAAAGTAAGAAAAGAAGATAGAATTTCAGTTTTAAGTAGTAGACATATAAAAGATGTTAGTATTTAGAAAAGTGAAGAAGTAAAGTAAGAAAAGAAGATAGAATTTCAGTTTTAAGTAGTAAGCATATAAAAGAAGTTATTGATTTGAAAAGTGAAGAAGTAAAGTAAGAAAAGAAGATACAATTTCAGTTTTAAGTAGTAGACATATAAAAGAAGTTAGTGATTTGAAAAGTGAAGAAGTAAAGTAAGAAAAGAAGATAGAATTTCAGTTTTAAGTAGTAGACATATAAAAGAAGTTAGTGATTTGAAAAGTGAAGAAGTAAAGTAGAAAAGAAGATAGAATTTCAGTTTTAAGTAGTAGGCATATAAAAGAAGTTATTGATTTGAAAAGTGAAGAAGTAAAGTAAGAAAAGAAGATAGAATTTCAGTTTTAAGTAGTAAGCATATAAAAGAAGTTAGTGATTTGAAAAGTGAAGAAGTAAAGTAAGAAAAGAAGATAGAATTTCAGTTTTAAGTAGTAAGAATATAAAAGAAGTTAGTGATTTGAAAAGTGAAGAAGTAAAGTAAGAAAAGAAGATAGAATTTCAGTTTTAAGTAGTAAGCATATAAAAGAAGTTAGTGATTTGAAAAGTGAAGAAGTAAAGTAAGAAAAGAAGATAGAATTTCAGTTTTAAGTAGTAAGAATATAAAAGAAGTTATTGATTTGAAAAGTGAAGAAGTAAAGTAAGAAAAGAAGATAGAATTTCAGTTTTAAGTAGTAAGCATATAAAAGAAGTTAGTGATTTGAAAAGTGAAGAAGTAAAGTAAGAAAAGAAGATAGAATTTCAGTTTTAAGTAGTAAGCATATAAAAGAATTCAGTGATTTGAAAATTGAAGAAGTAAAGTAAGAAAAGAAGATAGAATTTCAGTTTTAAGTAGTAAACATATAAAAGAAGTTAATGATTTGAAAAGTGAAGAAGTAAAGTAAGAAAAGAAGATAGAATTTCAGTTTTAAGTAGTAAGCATATAAAAGAAGTTAGTGATTTGAAAAGTGAAGAAGTAAAGTAAGAAAAGAAGATAGAATTTCAGTTTTAAGTAGTAAGCATATAAAAGAAGTTAGTGATTTGAAAAGTGAAGAAGTAAAGTAAGAAAAGAAGATAGAATTTCAGTTTTAAGTAGTAAGCATATAAAGGAAGTTGGTGATTTGAAAAGTGAGGAAGTAAAGTAAGAAAAGAAGATAGAATTTCAGTTTTAAGTAGTAAACATATAAAAGAAGTTAGTGATTTGAAAAGTGAAGAAGTAAAGTAAGAAAAGAAGATAGAATTTCAGTTTTAATTTGTAAGCATATAAAAGAAGTTAGTGATTTGAAAAGTGAAGAAGTAAAGTAAGAAAAGAAGATAGAATTTCAGTTTTAAGTAGTAAGCATATAAAAGAATTCAGTGATTTGAAAAGTGAAGAAGTAAAGTAAGAAAAGAAGATAGAATTTCAGTTTTAAGTAGTAAACATATAAAAGAAGTTAGTGATTTGAAAAGTGAAGAAGTAAAGTAAGAAAAGAAGATAGAATTTCAGTTTTAAGTAGTAAGCATATAAAAGAAGTTAGTGATTTGAAAAGTGAAGAAGTAAAGTAAGAAAAGAAGATAGAATTTCAGTTTTAAGTAGTAAGCATATAAAAGAAGTTAGTGATTTGAAAAGTGAAGAAGTAAAGTAAGAAAAGAAGATAGAATTTCAGTTTTAAGTAGTAAGCATATAAAAGAAGTTAGTGAAAAGTGAAGAAGTAAAGTAAGAAAAGAAGATAGAATTTCAGTTTTAAGTAGTAGAAATATAAAAGAAGTTAGTGATTTGAAAAGTGAAGAAGTAAAGTAAGAAAAGAAGATACAATTTCAGTTTTAAGTAGTAGACATATAAAAGAAGTTAGTGATTTGAAAATTGAAGAAGTAAAGTAAGAAAAGAAGATAGAATTTCAGTTTTAAGTAGTAAGCATATAAAAGAAGTTAGTGAAAAGTGAAGAAGTAAAGTAAGAAAAGAAGATAGAATTTCAGTTTTAAGTAGTAAGCATATAAAAGAAGTTAGTGATTTGAAAAGTGAAGAAGTAAAGTAGAAAAGAAGATAGAATTTCAGTTTTAAGTAGTAAGCATATAAAAGAAGTTAGTGAAAAGTGAAGAAGTAAAGTAAGAAAAGAAGATAGAATTTCAGTTTTAAGTAGTAAGCATATAAAAGAAGTTAGTGATTTGAAAAGTGAAGAAGTAAAGTAAGAAAAGAAGATAGAATTTCAGTTTTAAGTAGTAAGCATA
Organism: Loxodes magnus; assembly: GCA_946699065.1. Lineage (NCBI taxonomy): Eukaryota > Ciliophora > Karyorelictea > Loxodida > Loxodidae > Loxodes > Loxodes magnus. Next base: position 9,021 of record CAMPDV010006138.1, on the reverse strand, counting down.
TAAAAGAAGTTAGTGATTTGAAAAGTGAAGAAGTAAAGTAAGAAAAGAAGATAGAATTTCAGTTTTAAGTAGTAAGCATATAAAAGAAGTTAGTGAAAAGTGAAGAAGTAAAGTAAGAAAAGAAGATAGAATTTCAGTTTTAAGTAGTAAGCATATAAAAGAAGTTAGTGATTTGAAAAGTGAAGAAGTAAAGTAGAAAAGAAGATAGAATTTCAGTTTTAAGTAGTAAGCATATAAAAGAAGTTATTGATTTGAAAAGTGAAGAAGTAAAGTAAGAAAAGAAGATAGAATTTCAGTTTTAAGTAGTAAGCATATAAAAGAAGTTAGTGATTTGAAAAGTGAAGAAGTAAAGTAAGAAAAGAAGATAGAATTTCAGTTTTAAGTAGTAAGCATATAAAAGAAGTTAGTGATTTGAAAAGTGAAGAAGTAAAGTAAGAAAAGAAGATAGAATTTCAGTTTTAAGTAGTAAGCATATAAAAGAAGTTAGTATTTAGAAAAGTGAAGAAGTAAAGTAAGAAAAGAAGATAGAATTTCAGTTTTAAGTAGTAAGCATATAAAAGAAGTTAGTGATTTGAAAAGTGAAGAAGTAAAGTAGAAAAGAAGATAGAATTTCAGTTTTAAGTAGTAAGCATATAAAAGATGTTAGTGATTTGAAAAGTGAAGAAGTAAAGTAAGAAAAGAAGATAGAATTTCAGTTTTAAGTAGTAAGAATATAAAAGAAGTTATTGATTTGAAAAGTGAAGAAGTAAAGTAAGAAAAGAAGATAGAATTTCAGTTTTAAGTAGTAAGCATATAAAAGAAGTTAGTGATTTGAAAAGTGAAGAAGTAAAGTAAGAAAAGAAGATAGAATTTCAGTTTTAAGTAGTAAGCATATAAAAGAAGTTAGTGATTTGAAAAGTGAAGAAGTAAAGTAGAAAAGAAGATAGAATTTCAGTTTTAAGTAGTAAGCATATAAAAGAAGTTATTGATTTGAAAAGTGAAGAAGTAAAGTAAGAAAAGAAGATAGAATTTCAGTTTTAATTTGTAAGCATATAAAAGAAGTTAGTGATTTGAAAAGTGAAGAAGTAAAGTAAGAAAAGAAGATAGAATTTCAGTTTTAAGTAGTAAACATATAAAAGAAGTTAGTGATTTGAAAAGTGAAGAAGTAAAGTAAGAAAAGAAGATAGAATTTCAGTTTTAAGTAGTAAGCATATAAAAGAAGTTAGTGATTTGAAAAGTGAAGAAGTAAAGTAAGAAAAGAAGATAGAATTTCAGTTTTAAGTAGTAAGCATATAAAAGAAGTTAGTGATTTGAAAAGTGAAGAAGTAAAGTAAGAAAAGAAGATAGAATTTCAGTTTTAAGTAGTAAGCATATAAAGGAAGTTGGTGATTTGAAAAGTGAGGAAGTAAAGTAAGAAAAGAAGATAGAATTTCAGTTTTAAGTAGTAGACATATAAAAGAAGTTAGTGATTTGAAAAGTGAAGAAGTAAAGTAGAAAAGAAGATAGAATTTCAGTTTTAAGTAGTAGGCATATAAAAGAAGTTATTGATTTGAAAAGTGAAGAAGTAAAGTAAGAAAAGAAGATAGAATTTCAGTTTTAAGTAGTAAGCATATAAAAGAAGTTAGTGATTTGAAAAGTGAAGAAGTAAAGTAAGAAAAGAAGATAGAATTTCAGTTTTAAGTAGTAAGCATATAAAAGAAGTTAGTGATTTGAAAAGTGAAGAAGTAAAGTAAGAAAAGAAGATAGAATTTCAGTTTTAAGTAGTAAGCATATAAAAGAAGTTAGTGATTTGAAAAGTGAAGAAGTAAAGTAAGAAAAGAAGATAGAATTTCAGTTTTAAGTAGTAAGCATATAAAAGAAGTTAGTGATTTGAAAAGTGAAGAAGTAAAGTAGAAAAGAAGATAGAATTTCAGTTTTAAGTAGTAAGCATATAAAAGATGTTAGTATTTAGAAAAGTGAAGAAGTAAAGTAAGAAAAGAAGATAGAATTTCAGTTTTAAGTAGTAAGCATATAAAAGAAGTTAGTATTTAGAAAAGTGAAGAAGTAAAGTAAGAAAAGAAGATAGAATTTCAGTTTTAAGTAGTAAGCATATAAAAGAAGTTAGTGATTTGAAAAGTGAAGAAGTAAAGTAAGAAAAGAAGATAGAATTTCAGTTTTAAGTAGTAAGCATATACAAGAAGTTAGTGATTTGAAAAGTGAAGAAGTAAAGTAAGAAAAGAAGATAGAATTTCAGTTTTAAGTAGTAAGCATATAAAAGAAGTTAGTGATTTGAAAAGTGAAGAAGTAAAGTAAGAAAAGAAGATAGAATTTCAGTTTTAACTAGTAGACATATAAAAGAAGTTAGTGATTTGAAAAGTGAAGAAGTAAAGTAAGAAAAGAAGATAGAATTTCAGTTTTAAGTAGTAAGCATATAAAAGAAGTTAGTGATTTGAAAAGTGAAGAAGTAAAGTAAGAAAAGAAGATAGAATTTCAGTTTTAACTAGTAGACATATAAAAGAAGTTAGTGATTTGAAAAGTGAAGAAGTAAAGTAAGAAAAGAAGATAGAATTTCAGTTTTAAGTAGTAAGCATATAAAAGAAGTTATTGATTTGAAAATTGAAGAAGTAAAGTAAGAAAAGAAGATAGAATTTCAGTTTTAAGTAGTAAGCATATACAAGAAGTTAGTGATTTGAAAAGTGAAGAAGTAAAGTAAGAAAAGAAGATAGAATTTCAGTTTTAAGTAGTAAGCATATAAAAGAAGTTAGTGATTTGAAAAGTGAAGAAGTAAAGTAAGAAAAGAAGATAGAATTTCAGTTTTAACTAGTAGACATATAAAAGAAGTTAGTGATTTGAAAAGTGAAGAAGTAAAGTAAGAAAAGAAGATAGAATTTCAGTTTTAACTAGTAGACATATAAAAGAAGTTAGTGATTTGAAAAGTGAAGAAGTAAAGTAAGAAAAGAAGATAGAATTTCAGTTTTAAGTAGTAAGCATATAAAAGAAGTTATTGATTTGAAAAGTGAGGAAGTAAAGTAAGAAAAGAAGATAGAATTTCAGTTTTAAGTAGTAAACATATACAAGAAGTTAGTGATTTGAAAAGTGAAGAAGTAAAGTAAGAAAAGAAGATAGAATTTCAGTTTTAAGTAGTAAGCATATAAAAGAAGTTAGTGATTTGAAAAGTGAAGAAGTAAAGTAAGAAAAGAAGATAGAATTTCAGTTTTAAGTAGTAAGCATATAAAAGAAGTTAGTGATTTGAAAAGTGAAGAAGTAAAGTAGAAAAGAAGATAGAATTTCAGTTTTAACTAGTAGACATATAAAAGAAGTTAGTGATTTGAAAAGTGAAGAAGTAAAGTAAGAAAAGAAGATAGAATTTCAGTTTTAAGTAGTAAGCATATAAAAGAAGTTAGTATTTAGAAAAGTGAAGAAGTAAAGTAAGAAAAGAAGATAGAATTTCAGTTTTAAGTAGTAAGCATATAAAAGAAGTTAGTGATTTGAAAAGTGAAGAAGTAAAGTAAGAAAAGAAGATAGAATTTCAGTTTTAAGTAGTAAGCATATACAAGAAGTTAGTGATTTGAAAAGTGAAGAAGTAAAGTAAGAAAAGAAGATAGAATTTCAGTTTTAAGTAGTAAGCATATAAAAGAAGTTAGTGATTTGAAAAGTGAAGAAGTAAAGTAAGAAAAGAAGATAGAATTTCAGTTTTAACTAGTAGACATATAAAAGAAGTTAGTGATTTGAAAAGTGAAGAAGTAAAGTAAGAAAAGAAGATAGAATTTCAGTTTTAAGTAGTAAGCATATAAAAGAAGTTAGTGATTTGAAAAGTGAAGAAGTAAAGTAAGAAAAGAAGATAGAATTTCAGTTTTAACTAGTAGACATATAAAAGAAGTTAGTGATTTGAAAAGTGAAGAAGTAAAGTAAGAAAAGAAGATAGAATTTCAGTTTTAAGTAGTAAGCATATAAAAGAAGTTATTGATTTGAAAATTGAAGAAGTAAAGTAAGAAAAGAAGATAGAATTTCAGTTTTAAGTAGTAAGCATATACAAGAAGTTAGTGATTTGAAAAGTGAAGAAGTAAAGTAAGAAAAGAAGATAGAATTTCAGTTTTAAGTAGTAAGCATATAAAAGAAGTTAGTGATTTGAAAAGTGAAGAAGTAAAGTAAGAAAAGAAGATAGAATTTCAGTTTTAACTAGTAGACATATAAAAGAAGTTAGTGATTTGAAAAGTGAAGAAGTAAAGTAAGAAAAGAAGATAGAATTTCAGTTTTAACTAGTAGACATATAAAAGAAGTTAGTGATTTGAAAAGTGAAGAAGTAAAGTAAGAAAAGAAGATAGAATTTCAGTTTTAAGTAGTAAGCATATAAAAGAAGTTATTGATTTGAAAAGTGAGGAAGTAAAGTAAGAAAAGAAGATAGAATTTCAGTTTTAAGTAGTAAACATATACAAGAAGTTAGTGATTTGAAAAGTGAAGAAGTAAAGTAAGAAAAGAAGATAGAATTTCAGTTTTAAGTAGTAAGCATATAAAGGAAGTTGGTGATTTGAAAAGTGAGGAAGTAAAGTAAGAAAAGAAGATAGAATTTCAGTTTTAAGTAGTAAACATATAAAAGAAGTTAGTGATTTGAAAAGTGAAGAAGTAAAGTAAGAAAAGAAGATAGAATTTCAGTTTTAACTAGTAGACATATAAAAGAAGTTAGTGATTTGAAAAGTGAAGAAGTAAAGTAAGAAAAGAAGATAGAATTTCAGTTTTAACTAGTAGACATATAAAAGAAGTTAGTGATTTGAAAAGTGAAGAAGTAAAGTAAGAAAAGAAGATAGAATTTCAGTTTTAAGTAGTAAGCATATAAAAGAAGTTATTGATTTGAAAAGTGAGGAAGTAAAGTAAGAAAAGAAGATAGAATTTCAGTTTTAAGTAGTAAACATATAAAAGAAGTTAGTGATTTGAAAAGTGAAGAAGTAAAGTAAGAAAAGAAGATAGAATTTCAGTTTTAAGTAGTAAGCATATAAAGGAAGTTGGTGATTTGAAAAGTGAGGAAGTAAAGTAAGAAAAGAAGATAGAATTTCAGTTTTAAGTAGTAAACATATAAAAGAAGTTAGTGATTTGAAAAGTGAAGAAGTAAAGTAAGAAAAGAAGATAGAATTTCAGTTTTAAGTAGTAAGCATATAAAAGAAGTTAGTGATTTGAAAAGTGAAGAAGTAAAGTAAGAAAAGAAGATAGAATTTCAGTTTTAAGTAGTAAGCATATAAAAGAAGTTAGTGATTTGAAAAGTGAAGAAGTAAAGTAAGAAAAGAAGATAGAATTTCAGTTTTAAGTAGTAAGCATATAAAGGAAGTTGGTGATTTGAAAAGTGAGGAAGTAAAGTAAGAAAAGAAGATAGAATTTCAGTTTTAAGTAGTAGACATATAAAAGAAGTTAGTGATTTGAAAAGTGAAGAAGTAAAGTAGAAAAGAAGATAGAATTTCAGTTTTAAGTAGTAGGCATATAAAAGAAGTTATTGATTTGAAAAGTGAAGAAGTAAAGTAAGAAAAGAAGATAGAATTTCAGTTTTAAGTAGTAAGCATATAAAAGAAGTTAGTGATTTGAAAAGTGAAGAAGTAAAGTAAGAAAAGAAGATAGAATTTCAGTTTTAAGTAGTAAGCATATACAAGAAGTTAGTGATTTGAAAAGTGAAGCAGAAAAGTAAGAAAAGAAGATAGAATTTCAGTTTTAAGTAGTAAGCATATAAAAGAAGTTAGTGATTTGAAAAGTGAAGAAGTAAAGTAAGAAAAGAAGATAGAATTTCAGTTTTAAGTAGTAAGCATATAAAAGAAGTTAGTGATTTGAAAAGTGAAGAAGTAAAGTAAGAAAAGAAGATAGAATTTCAGTTTTAAGTAGTAGACATATAAAAGAAGTTAGTATTTAGAAAAGTGAAGAAGTAAAGTAAGAAAAGAAGATAGAATTTCAGTTTTAAGTAGTAAACATATACAAGAAGTTAGTGATTTGAAAAGTGAAGCAGAAAAGTAAGAAAAGAAGATAGAATTTCAGTTTTAAGTAGTAAGCATATAAAAGAAGTTATTGATTTGAAAAGTGAAGAAGTAAAGTAAGAAAAGAAGATAGAATTTCAGTTTTAAGTAGTAAGCATATAAAAGAAGTTAGTGATTTGAAAAGTGAAGAAGTAAAGTAAGAAAAGAAGATAGAATTTCAGTTTTAAGTAGTAGACATATAAAAGAAGTTAGTGATTTGAAAAGTGAAGAAGTAAAGTAAGAAAAGAAGATAGAATTTCAGTTTTAAGTAGTAGACATATAAAAGAAGTTAGTGATTTGAAAAGTGAAGAAGTAAAGTAAGAAAAGAAGATAGAATTTCAGTTTTAAGTAGTAAGAATATAAAAGAAGTTAGTGATTTGAAAAGTGAAGAAGTAAAGTAAGAAAAGAAGATACAATTTCAGTTTTAAGTAGTAGACATATAAAAGAAGTTAGTGATTTGAAAAGTGAAGAAGTAAAGTAAGAAAAGAAGATAGAATTTCAGTTTTAAGTAGTAAGCATATACAAGAAGTTAGTGATTTGAAAAGTGAAGAAGTAAAGTAAGAAAAGAAGATAGAATTTCAGTTTTAAGTAGTAAGCATATAAAAGAAGTTAGTGATTTGAAAAGTGAAGAAGTAAAGTAAGAAAAGAAGATAGAATTTCAGTTTTAAGTAGTAAGCATATAAAGGAAGTTGGTGATTTGAAAAGTGAGGAAGTAAAGTAAGAAAAGAAGATAGAATTTCAGTTTTAAGTAGTAAACATATAAAAGAAGTTAGTGATTTGAAAAGTGAAGAAGTAAAGTAGAAAAGAAGATAGAATTTCAGTTTTAAGTAGTAGGCATATAAAAGAAGTTATTGATTTGAAAAGTGAAGAAGTAAAGTAAGAAAAGAAGATAGAATTTCAGTTTTAAGTAGTAAGCATATAAAAGAAGTTAGTGATTTGAAAAGTGAAGAAGTAAAGTAAGAAAAGAAGATAGAATTTCAGTTTTAAGTAGTAAGCATATACAAGAAGTTAGTGATTTGAAAAGTGAAGCAGAAAAGTAAGAAAAGAAGATAGAATTTCAGTTTTAAGTAGTAAGCATATAAAAGAAGTTAGTGATTTGAAAAGTGAAGAAGTAAAGTAAGAAAAGAAGATAGAATTTCAGTTTTAAGTAGTAAGCATATAAAAGAAGTTAGTGATTTGAAAAGTGAAGAAGTAAAGTAAGAAAAGAAGATAGAATTTCAGTTTTAAGTAGTAGACATATAAAAGAAGTTAGTATTTAGAAAAGTGAAGCAGAAAAGTAAGAAAAGAAGATAGAATTTCAGTTTTAAGTAGTAAGCATATAAAAGAAGTTAGTGATTTGAAAAGTGAAGAAGTAAAGTAAGAAAAGAAGATAGAATTTCAGTTTTAAGTAGTAGACATATAAAAGAAGTTAGTGATTTGAAAAGTGAAGAAGTAAAGTAAGAAAAGAAGATAGAATTTCAGTTTTAAGTAGTAAGCATATAAAAGAAGTTATTGATTTGAAAAGTGAAGAAGTAAAGTAAGAAAAGAAGATAGAATTTCAGTTTTAAGTAGTAAGCATATAAAAGAAGTTAGTGATTTGAAAAGTGAAGAAGTAAAGTAAGAAAAGAAGATAGAATTTCAGTTTTAAGTAGTAGACATATAAAAGAAGTTAGTGATTTGAAAAGTGAAGAAGTAAAGTAAGAAAAGAAGATAGAATTTCAGTTTTAAGTAGTAGACATATAAAAGAAGTTAGTGATTTGAAAAGTGAAGAAGTAAAGTAAGAAAAGAAGATAGAATTTCAGTTTTAAGTAGTAAGAATATAAAAGAAGTTAGTGATTTGAAAAGTGAAGAAGTAAAGTAAGAAAAGAAGATACAATTTCAGTTTTAAGTAGTAGACATATAAAAGAAGTTAGTGATTTGAAAAGTGAAGAAGTAAAGTAAGAAAAGAAGATAGAATTTCAGTTTTAAGTAGTAAGCATATACAAGAAGTTAGTGATTTGAAAAGTGAAGCAGAAAAGTAAGAAAAGAAGATAGAATTTCAGTTTTAAGTAGTAAGCATATAAAAGAAGTTAGTGATTTGAAAAGTGAAGAAGTAAAGTAAGAAAAGAAGATAGAATTTCAGTTTTAAGTAGTAAGCATATAAAAGAAGTTAGTGATTTGAAAAGTGAAGAAGTAAAGTAAGAAAAGAAGATAGAATTTCAGTTTTAAGTAGTAAGCATATAAAAGAAGTTAGTGAAAAGTGAAGAAGTAAAGTAAGAAAAGAAGATAGAATTTCAGTTTTAAGTAGTAAACATATACAAGAAGTTAGTGATTTGAAAAGTGAAGCAGAAAAGTAAGAAAAGAAGATAGAATTTCAGTTTTAAGTAGTAAGCATATAAAAGAAGTTAGTGATTTGAAAAGTGAAGAAGTAAAGTAAGAAAATAAGATAGAATTTCAGTTTTAAGTAGTAGACATATAAAAGAAGTTAGTGATTTGAAAAGTGAAGAAGTAAAGTAGAAAAGAAGATAGAATTTCAGTTTTAAGTAGTAAGCATATACAAGAAGTTAGTGATTTGAAAAGTGAAGAAGTAAAGTAAGAAAAGAAGATAGAATTTCAGTTTTAAGTAGTAAGCATATAAAAGAAGTTAGTGATTTGAAAAGTGAAGAAGTAAAGTAAGAAAAGAAGATAGAATTTCAGTTTTAAGTAGTAAGCATATAAAAGAAGTTAGTGATTTGAAAAGTGAAGAAGTAAAGTAAGAAAAGAAGATAGAATTTCAGTTTTAAGTAGTAAGCATATAAAAGAAGTTAGTGATTTGAAAAGTGAAGAAGTAAAGTAAGAAAAGAAGATAGAATTTCAGTTTTAAGTAGTAAGCATATACAAGAAGTTAGTGATTTGAAAAGTGAAGAAGTAAAGTAAGAAAAGAAGATAGAATTTCAGTTTTAAGTAGTAAGCATATAAAAGAAGTTAGTGATTTGAAAAGTGAAGAAGTAAAGTAAGAAAAGAAGATAGAATTTCAGTTTTAAGTAGTAAGCATATAAAAGAAGTTAGTGATTTGAAAAGTGAAGAAGTAAAGTAAGAAAAGAAGATAGAATTTCAGTTTTAAGTAGTAAGCATA
>CAMPDV010006137.1:0-21710 GCA_946699065.1 Loxodes magnus | reverse complement strand
TTTTCTAAATACTTATAACTTCTCAAAGCTAACTCCTTAAAACTGAAATTCTATCTTCTTTTCTTACTTTACTTCTTCACTTTTCTAATGCTAACTTTCATCTACAAAACATATCTTGACAAACCGAATACAGATTCTTAATTATGACATTATTACTAACATTTTGGATATTATAACTTATATTTTAGTGCTTGCTACGAAAACTTATAATTAGATATTCTTTTCTTACTTTACTTCTTCACCTTTCAAATTCTTATTACTTCTCAAAGCATACTCCTTAAAACTGAAATTCTATCTTCTTTTCTTACTTTACTTCTTCACTTTTCTAAATACTTATTACTTCTCAAAGCATACTCCTTAAAACTGAAATTCTATCTTCTTTTCTTACTTTACTTCTTCACTTTTCTAAATACTTATTACTTCTCAAAGCATACTCTTTAAAACTGAAATTCTATCTTCTTTTCTTACTTTACTTCTTCACTTTTCTAAATACTTATAACTTCTCAAAGCTAACTCCTTAAAACTGAAATTCTATCTTCTTTTCTTACTTTACTTCTTCACTTTTCTAAATAATTATTACTTCTTAAAGCTAACTCCTTAAAACATAAATTCCTATCTTCTTTTCTTACTTTACTTCTTCACTTTTCAAAATACTTATTACTTCTCAAAGCATACTCCTTAAAACTTATCATTTGATATTCTTTTCTTACTTTACTTTACTTCACTTTTCTAAATACTTATTACTTCTCAAAGCATACTCCTTAAAACTGAAATTCTATCTTCTTTTCTTACTTTACTTCTTCACTTTTCTAAATACTTATTACTTCTCAAAGCTAACTCCTTAAAACATAAATTCTATCTTCTTTTCTTACTTTACTTCTTCACTTTTCAAAATACTTATTACTTCTCAAAGCATACTCCTTAAAACTTATCATTTGATATTCTTTTCTTACTTTACTTCTTCACTTTTCTAAATACTTATTACTTCTCAAAGCATACTCTTTAAAACTGAAATTCTATCTTCTTTTCTTACTTTACTTCTTCACTTTTCTAAATACTTATTACTTCTCAAAGCATACTCCTTAAAACTTATCATTTGATATTCTTTTCTTACTTTACTTTACTTCACTTTTCTAAATACTTATAACTTCTCAAAGCTAACTCCTTAAAACTGAAATTCTATCTTCTTTTCTTACTTTACTTCTTCACTTTTCTAATGCTAACTTTCATCTACAAGCATATCTTGACAAACCGAATACAGATTCTTAATTATGACATTATTACTAACATTTTGGATATTATAACTTATATTTTAGTGCTTGCTACGAAAACTTATAATTAGATATTCTTTTCTTACTTTACTTCTTCACCTTTCAAATTCCTTATTACTTCTCAAAGCATACTCCTTAAAACTGAAATTCTATCTTCTTTTCTTACTTTACTTCTTCACTTTTCTAAATACTTATTACTTCTCAAAGCATACTCCTTAAAACTGAAATTCTATCTTCTTTTCTTACTTTACTTCTTCACTTTTCTAAATACTTATTACTTCTCAAAGCATACTCCTTAAAACTTATCATTTGATATTCTTTTCTTACTTTACTTTACTTCACTTTTCTAAATACTTATAACTTCTCAAGCTAACTCCTTAAAACTGAAATTCTATCTTCTTTTCTTACTTTACTTCTTCACTTTTCTAAATAATTATTACTTCTTAAAGCTAACTCCTTAAAAACATAAATTCTATCTTCTTTTCTTACTTTACTTCTTCACTTTTCAAAATACTTATTACTTCTCAAAGCATACTCCTTAAAACTTATCATTTGATATTCTTTTCTTACTTTACTTTACTTCACTTTTCTAAATACTTATTACTTCTCAAAGCATACTCCTTAAAACTGAAATTCTATCTTCTTTTCTTACTTTACTTCTTCACTTTTCTAAATACTTATTACTTCTCAAAGCTAACTCCTTAAAACATAAATTCTATCTTCTTTTCTTACTTTACTTCTTCACTTTTCAAAATACTTATTACTTCTCAAAGCATACTCCTTAAAACTTATCATTTGATATTCTTTTCTTACTTTACTTCTTCACTTTTCTAAATACTTATTACTTCTCAAAGCATACTCTTTAAAACTGAAATTCTATCTTCTTTTCTTACTTTACTTCTTCACTTTTCTAAATACTTATTACTTCTCAAAGCATACTCCTTAAAACTTATCATTTGATATTCTTTTCTTACTTTACTTTACTTCACTTTTCTAAATACTTATAACTTCTCAAAGCTAACTCCTTAAAACTGAAATTCTATCTTCTTTTCTTACTTTACTTCTTCACTTTTCTAATGCTAACTTTCATCTACAAGCATATCTTGACAAACCGAATACAGATTCTTAATTATGACATTATTACTAACATTTTGGATATTATAACTTATATTTTAGTGCTTGCTACGAAAACTTATAATTAGATATTCTTTTCTTACTTTACTTCTTCACCTTTCAAATTCTTATTACTTCTCAAAAGCATACTCCTTAAAACTGAAATTCTATCTTCTTTTCTTACTTTACTTCTTCACTTTTCTAAATACTTATTACTTCTCAAAGCATACTCCTTAAAACTGAAATTCTATCTTCTTTTCTTACTTTACTTCTTCACTTTTCTAAATACTTATTACTTCTCAAAGCATACTCCTTAAAACTTATCATTTGATATTCTTTTCTTACTTTACTTTACTTCACTTTTCTAAATACTTATAACTTCTCAAAGCTAACTCCTTAAAACTGAAATTCTATCTTCTTTTCTTACTTTACTTCTTCACTTTTCTAAATAATTATTACTTCTTAAAGCTAACTCCTTAAAACATAAATTCTATCTTCTTTTCTTACTTTACTTCTTCACTTTTCAAAATACTTATTACTTCTCAAAGCATACTCCTTAAAACTTATCATTTGATATTCTTTTCTTACTTTACTTTACTTCACTTTTCTAAATACTTATTACTTCTCAAAGCATACTCCTTAAAACTGAAATTCTATCTTCTTTTCTTACTTTACTTCTTCACTTTTCTAAATACTTATTACTTCTCAAAGCTAACTCCTTAAAACATAAATTCTATCTTCTTTTCTTACTTTACTTCTTCACTTTTCAAAATACTTATTACTTCTCAAAGCATACTCCTTAAAACTTATCATTTGATATTCTTTTCTTACTTTACTTCTTCACTTTTCTAAATACTTATTACTTCTCAAAGCATACTCTTTAAAACTGAAATTCTATCTTCTTTTCTTACTTTACTTCTTCACTTTTCTAAATACTTATTACTTCTCAAAGCATACTCCTTAAAACTTATCATTTGATATTCTTTTCTTACTTTACTTTACTTCACTTTTCTAAATACTTATAACTTCTCAAAGCTAACTCCTTAAAACTGAAATTCTATCTTCTTTTCTTACTTTACTTCTTCACTTTTCTAATGCTAACTTTCATCTACAAGCATATCTTGACAAACCGAATACAGATTCTTAATTATGACATTATTACTAACATTTTGGATATTATAACTTATATTTTAGTGCTTGCTACGAAAACTTATAATTAGATATTCTTTTCTTACTTTACTTCTTCACCTTTCAAATTCTTATTACTTCTCAAAGCATACTCCTTAAAACTGAAATTCTATCTTCTTTTCTTACTTTACTTCTTCACTTTTCTAAATACTTATTACTTCTCAAAGCATACTCCTTAAAACTGAAATTCTATCTTCTTTTCTTACTTTACTTCTTCACTTTTCTAAATACTTATTACTTCTCAAAGCATACTCCTTAAAACTTATCATTTGATATTCTTTTCTTACTTTACTTTACTTCACTTTTCTAAATACTTATAACTTCTCAAAGCTAACTCCTTAAAACTGAAATTCTATCTTCTTTTCTTACTTTACTTCTTCACTTTTCTAATGCTAACTTTCATCTACAAGCATATCTTGACAAACCGAATACAGATTCTTAATTATGACATTATTACTAACATTTTGGATATTATAACTTATATTTTAGTGCTTGCTACGAAAACTTATAATTAGATATTCTTTTCTTACTTTACTTCTTCACCTTTCAAATTCTTATTACTTCTCAAAGCATACTCCTTAAAACTGAAATTCTATCTTCTTTTCTTACTTTACTTCTTCACTTTTCTAAATACTTATTACTTCTCAAAGCATACTCTTTAAAACTGAAATTCTATCTTCTTTTCTTACTTTACTTCTTCACTTTTCTAAATACTTATAACTTCTCAAAGCTAACTCCTTAAAACTGAAATTCTATCTTCTTTTCTTACTTTACTTCTTCACTTTTCTAAATAATTATTACTTCTTAAAGCTAACTCCTTAAAACATAAATTCTATCTTCTTTTCTTACTTTACTTCTTCACTTTTCAAAATACTTATTACTTCTCAAAGCATACTCCTTAAAACTTATCATTTGATATTCTTTTCTTACTTTACTTTACTTCACTTTTCTAAATACTTATTACTTCTCAAAGCATACTCCTTAAAACTTATCATTTGATATTCTTTTCTTACTTTACTTCTTCACTTTTCTAAATACTTATTACTTCTCAAAGCATACTCTTTAAAACTGAAATTCTATCTTCTTTTCTTACTTTACTTCTTCACTTTTCTAAATACTTATTACTTCTCAAAGCATACTCCTTAAAACTTATCATTTGATATTCTTTTCTTACTTTACTTTACTTCACTTTTCTAAATACTTATAACTTCTCAAAGCTAACTCCTTAAAACATAAATTCTATCTTCTTTTCTTACTTTACTTCTTCACTTTTCAAAATACTTATTACTTCTCAAAGCATACTCCTTAAAACTTATCATTTGATATTCTTTTCTTACTTTACTTCTTCACTTTTCTAAATACTTATTACTTCTCAAAGCATACTCTTTAAAACTGAAATTCTATCTTCTTTTCTTACTTTACTTCTTCACTTTTCTAAATACTTATTACTTCTCAAAGCATACTCCTTAAAACTTATCATTTGATATTCTTTTCTTACTTTACTTTACTTCACTTTTCTAAATACTTATAACTTCTCAAAGCTAACTCCTTAAAACTGAAATTCTATCTTCTTTTCTTACTTTACTTCTTCACTTTTCTAATGCTAACTTTCATCTACAAGCATATCTTGACAAACCGAATACAGATTCTTAATTATGACATTATTACTAACATTTTGGATATTATAACTTATATTTTAGTGCTTGCTACGAAAACTTATAATTAGATATTCTTTTCTTACTTTACTTCTTCACCTTTCAAATTCTTATTACTTCTCAAAGCATACTCCTTAAAACTGAAATTCTATCTTCTTTTCTTACTTTACTTCTTCACTTTTCTAAATACTTATTACTTCTCAAAGCATACTCCTTAAAACTGAAATTCTATCTTCTTTTCTTACTTTACTTCTTCACTTTTCTAAATACTTATTACTTCTCAAAGCATACTCCTTAAAACTTATCATTTGATATTCTTTTCTTACTTTACTTTACTTCACTTTTCTAAATACTTATAACTTCTCAAAGCTAACTCCTTAAAACTGAAATTCTATCTTCTTTTCTTACTTTACTTCTTCACTTTTCTAATGCTAACTTTCATCTACAAGCATATCTTGACAAACCGAATACAGATTCTTAATTATGACATTATTACTAACATTTTGGATATTATAACTTATATTTTAGTGCTTGCTACGAAAACTTATAATTAGATATTCTTTTCTTACTTTACTTCTTCACCTTTCAAATTCTTATTACTTCTCAAAGCATACTCCTTAAAACTGAAATTCTATCTTCTTTTCTTACTTTACTTCTTCACTTTTCTAAATACTTATTACTTCTCAAAGCATACTCCTTAAAACTGAAATTCTATCTTCTTTTCTTACTTTACTTCTTCACTTTTCTAAATACTTATTACTTCTCAAAGCATACTCTTTAAAACTGAAATTCTATCTTCTTTTCTTACTTTACTTCTTCACTTTTCTAAATACTTATAACTTCTCAAAGCTAACTCCTTAAAACTGAAATTCTATCTTCTTTTCTTACTTTACTTCTTCACTTTTCTAAATAATTATTACTTCTTAAAGCTAACTCCTTAAAACATAAATTCTATCTTCTTTTCTTACTTTACTTCTTCACTTTTCAAAATACTTATTACTTCTCAAAGCATACTCCTTAAAACTTATCATTTGATATTCTTTTCTTACTTTACTTTACTTCACTTTTCTAAATACTTATTACTTCTCAAAGCATACTCCTTAAAACTGAAATTCTATCTTCTTTTCTTACTTTACTTCTTCACTTTTCTAAATACTTATTACTTCTCAAAGCTAACTCCTTAAAACATAAATTCTATCTTCTTTTCTTACTTTACTTCTTCACTTTTCAAATACTTATTACTTCTCAAAGCATACTCCTTAAAACTTATCATTTGATATTCTTTTCTTACTTTACTTCTTCACTTTTCTAAATACTTATTACTTCTCAAAGCATACTCTTTAAAACTGAAATTCTATCTTCTTTTCTTACTTTACTTCTTCACTTTTCTAAATACTTATTACTTCTCAAAGCATACTCCTTAAAACTTATCATTTGATATTCTTTTCTTACTTTACTTTACTTCACTTTTCTAAATACTTATAACTTCTCAAAGCTAACTCCTTAAAACTGAAATTCTATCTTCTTTTCTTACTTTACTTCTTCACTTTTCTAATGCTAACTTTCATCTACAAGCATATCTTGACAAACCGAATACAGATTCTTAATTATGACATTATTACTAACATTTTGGATATTATAACTTATATTTTAGTGCTTGCTACGAAAACTTATAATTAGATATTCTTTTCTTACTTTACTTCTTCACCTTTCAAATTCTTATTACTTCTCAAAGCATACTCCTTAAAACTGAAATTCTATCTTCTTTTCTTACTTTACTTCTTCACTTTTCTAAATACTTATTACTTCTCAAAGCATACTCCTTAAAACTGAAATTCTATCTTCTTTTCTTACTTTACTTCTTCACTTTTCTAAATACTTATTACTTCTCAAAGCATACTCTTTAAAACTGAAATTCTATCTTCTTTTCTTACTTTACTTCTTCACTTTTCTAAATACTTATAACTTCTCAAAGCTAACTCCTTAAAACTGAAATTCTATCTTCTTTTCTTACTTTACTTCTTCACTTTTCTAATGCTAACTTTCATCTACAAGCATATCTTGACAAACCGAATACAGATTCTTAATTATGACATTATTACTAACATTTTGGATATTATAACTTATATTTTAGTGCTTGCTACGAAAACTTATAATTAGATATTCTTTTCTTACTTTACTTCTTCACCTTTCAAATTCTTATTACTTCTCAAAGCATACTCCTTAAAACTGAAATTCTATCTTCTTTTCTTACTTTACTTCTTCACTTTTCTAAATACTTATTACTTCTCAAAGCATACTCCTTAAAACTGAAATTCTATCTTCTTTTCTTACTTTACTTCTTCACTTTTCTAAATACTTATTACTTCTCAAAGCATACTCTTTAAAACTGAAATTCTATCTTCTTTTCTTACTTTACTTCTTCACTTTTCTAAATACTTATAACTTCTCAAAGCTAACTCCTTAAAACTGAAATTCTATCTTCTTTTCTTACTTTACTTCTTCACTTTTCTAAATACTTATTACTTCTCAAAGCTAACTCCTTAAAACATAAATTCTATCTTCTTTTCTTACTTTACTTCTTCACTTTTCAAAATACTTATTACTTCTCAAAGCATACTCCTTAAAACTTATCATTTGATATTCTTTTCTTACTTTACTTCTTCACTTTTCTAAATACTTATTACTTCTCAAAGCATACTCTTTAAAACTGAAATTCTATCTTCTTTTCTTACTTTACTTCTTCACTTTTCTAAATACTTATTACTTCTCAAAGCATACTCCTTAAAACTTATCATTTGATATTCTTTTCTTACTTTACTTTACTTCACTTTTCTAAATACTTATAACTTCTCAAAGCTAACTCCTTAAAACTGAAATTCTATCTTCTTTTCTTACTTTACTTCTTCACTTTTCTAATGCTAACTTTCATCTACAAGCATATCTTGACAAACCGAATACAGATTCTTAATTATGACATTATTACTAACATTTTGGATATTATAACTTATATTTTAGTGCTTGCTACGAAAACTTATAATTAGATATTCTTTTCTTACTTTACTTCTTCACCTTTCAAATTCTTATTACTTCTCAAAGCATACTCCTTAAAACTGAAATTCTATCTTCTTTTCTTACTTTACTTCTTCACTTTTCTAAATACTTATTACTTCTCAAAGCATACTCCTTAAAACTGAAATTCTATCTTCTTTTCTTACTTTACTTCTTCACTTTTCTAAATACTTATTACTTCTCAAAGCATACTCTTTAAAACTGAAATTCTATCTTCTTTTCTTACTTTACTTCTTCACTTTTCTAAATACTTATAACTTCTCAAAGCTAACTCCTTAAAACTGAAATTCTATCTTCTTTTCTTACTTTACTTCTTCACTTTTCTAATGCTAACTTTCATCTACAAGCATATCTTGACAAACCGAATACAGATTCTTAATTATGACATTATTACTAACATTTTGGATATTATAACTTATATTTTAGTGCTTGCTACGAAAACTTATAATTAGATATTCTTTTCTTACTTTACTTCTTCACCTTTCAAATTCTTATTACTTCTCAAAGCATACTCCTTAAAACTGAAATTCTATCTTCTTTTCTTACTTTACTTCTTCACTTTTCTAAATACTTATTACTTCTCAAAGCATACTCCTTAAAACTGAAATTCTATCTTCTTTTCTTACTTTACTTCTTCACTTTTCTAAATACTTATTACTTCTCAAAGCATACTCTTTAAAACTGAAATTCTATCTTCTTTTCTTACTTTACTTCTTCACTTTTCTAAATACTTATTACTTCTCAAAGCTAACTCCTTAAAACTTAAATTCTATCTTCTTTTCTTACTTTACTTCTTCACTTTTCTAAATACTTATAACTTCTCAAAGCTAACTCCTTAAAACTGAAATTCTATCTTCTTTTCTTACTTTACTTCTTCACTTTTCAAAATACTTATTACTTCTCAAAGCATACTCCTTAAAACTTATCATTTGATATTCTTTTCTTACTTTACTTTACTTCACTTTTCTAAATACTTATTACTTCTCAAAGCATACTCCTTAAAACTGAAATTCTATCTTCTTTTCTTACTTTACTTCTTCACTTTTCTAAATACTTATTACTTCTCAAAGCATACTCTTTAAAACTGAAATTCTATCTTCTTTTCTTACTTTACTTCTTCACTTTTCTAAATACTTATAACTTCTCAAAGCTAACTCCTTAAAACTGAAATTCTATCTTCTTTTCTTACTTTACTTCTTCACTTTTCTAAATACTTATTACTTCTCAAAGCTAACTCCTTAAAACATAAATTCTATCTTCTTTTCTTACTTTACTTCTTCACTTTTCAAAATACTTATTACTTCTCAAAGCATACTCCTTAAAACTTATCATTTGATATTCTTTTCTTACTTTACTTCTTCACTTTCTAAATACTTATTACTTCTCAAAGCATACTCTTTAAAACTGAAATTCTATCTTCTTTTCTTACTTTACTTCTTCACTTTTCTAAATACTTATTACTTCTCAAAGCATACTCCTTAAAACTTATCATTTGATATTCTTTTCTTACTTTACTTTACTTCACTTTTCTAAATACTTATAACTTCTCAAAGCTAACTCCTTAAAACTGAAATTCTATCTTCTTTTCTTACTTTACTTCTTCACTTTTCTAATGCTAACTTTCATCTACAAGCATATCTTGACAAACCGAATACAGATTCTTAATTATGACATTATTACTAACATTTTGGATATTATAACTTATATTTTAGTGCTTGCTACGAAAACTTATAATTAGATATTCTTTTCTTACTTTACTTCTTCACCTTTCAAATACTTATTACTTCTCAAAGCATACTCCTTAAAACTGAAATTCTATCTTCTTTTCTTACTTTACTTCTTCACTTTTCTAAATACTTATTACTTCTCAAAGCATACTCCTTAAAACTGAAATTCTATCTTCTTTTCTTACTTTACTTCTTCACTTTTCTAAATACTTATTACTTCTCAAAGCATACTCTTTAAAACTGAAATTCTATCTTCTTTTCTTACTTTACTTCTTCACTTTTCTAAATACTTATAACTTCTCAAAGCTAACTCCTTAAAACTGAAATTCTATCTTCTTTTCTTACTTTACTTCTTCACTTTTCTAATGCTAACTTTCATCTACAAGCATATCTTGACAAACCGAATACAGATTCTTAATTATGACATTATTACTAACATTTTGGATATTATAACTTATATTTTAGTGCTTGCTACGAAAACTTATAATTAGATATTCTTTTCTTACTTTACTTCTTCACCTTTCAAATTCTTATTACTTCTCAAAGCATACTCCTTAAAACTGAAATTCTATCTTCTTTTCTTACTTTACTTCTTCACTTTTCTAAATACTTATTACTTCTCAAAGCATACTCCTTAAAACTGAAATTCTATCTTCTTTTCTTACTTTACTTCTTCACTTTTCTAAATACTTATTACTTCTCAAAGCATACTCTTTAAAACTGAAATTCTATCTTCTTTTCTTACTTTACTTCTTCACTTTTCTAAATACTTATTACTTCTCAAAGCTAACTCCTTAAAACTTAAATTCTATCTTCTTTTCTTACTTTACTTCTTCACTTTTCTAAATACTTATAACTTCTCAAAGCTAACTCCTTAAAACTGAAATTCTATCTTCTTTTCTTACTTTACTTCTTCACTTTTCAAAATACTTATTACTTCTCAAAGCATACTCCTTAAAACTTATCATTTGATATTCTTTTCTTACTTTACTTTACTTCACTTTTCTAAATACTTATTACTTCTCAAAGCATACTCCTTAAAACTGAAATTCTATCTTCTTTTCTTACTTTACTTCTTCACTTTTCTAATGCTAACTTTCATCTACAAGCATATCTTGACAAACCGAATACAGATTCTTAATTATGACATTATTACTAACATTTTGGATATTATAACTTATATTTTAGTGCTTGCTACGAAAACTTATAATTAGATATTCTTTTCTTACTTTACTTCTTCACCTTTCAAATTCTTATTACTTCTCAAAGCATACTCCTTAAAACTGAAATTCTATCTTCTTTTCTTACTTTACTTCTTCACTTTTCTAAATACTTATTACTTCTCAAAGCATACTCCTTAAAACTGAAATTCTATCTTCTTTTCTTACTTTACTTCTTCACTTTTCTAAATACTTATTACTTCTCAAAGCATACTCTTTAAAACTGAAATTCTATCTTCTTTTCTTACTTTACTTCTTCACTTTTCTAAATACTTATAACTTCTCAAAGCTAACTCCTTAAAACTGAAATTCTATCTTCTTTTCTTACTTTACTTCTTCACTTTTCTAAATAATTATTACTTCTCAAAGCTAACTCCTTAAAACATAAATTCTATCTTCTTTTCTTACTTTACTTCTTCACTTTTCAAAATACTTATTACTTCTCAAAGCATACTCCTTAAAACTTATCATTTGATATTCTTTTCTTACTTTACTTTACTTCACTTTTCTAAATACTTATTACTTCTCAAAGCATACTCCTTAAAAATGAAATTCTATCTTCTTTTCTTACTTTACTTCTTCACTTTTCTAATGCTAACTTTCATCTACAAGCATATCTTGACAAACCGAATACAGATTCTTAATTATGACATTATTACTAACATTTTGGATATTATAACTTATATTTTAGTGCTTGCTACGAAAACTTATAATTAGATATTCTTTTCTTACTTTACTTCTTCACCTTTCAAATTCTTATTACTTCTCAAAGCATACTCCTTAAAACTGAAATTCTATCTTCTTTTCTTACTTTACTTCTTCACTTTTCTAAATACTTATTACTTCTCAAAGCTAACTCCTTAAAACTTAAATTCTATCTTCTTTTCTTACTTTACTTCTTCACTTTTCTAAATACTTATTACTTCTCAAAGCATACTCCTTAAAACTGAAATTCTATCTTCTTTTCTTACTTTACTTCTTCACTTTTCTAAATACTTATTACTTCTCAAAGCATACTCTTTAAAACTGAAATTCTATCTTCTTTTCTTACTTTACTTCTTCACTTTTCTAAATACTTATAACTTCTCAAAGCTAACTCCTTAAAACTGAAATTCTATCTTCTTTTCTTACTTTACTTCTTCACTTTTCTAAATAATTATTACTTCTCAAAGCTAACTCCTTAAAACATAAATTCTATCTTCTTTTCTTACTTTACTTCTTCACTTTTCAAAATACTTATTACTTCTCAAAGCATACTCCTTAAAACTTATCATTTGATATTCTTTTCTTACTTTACTTTACTTCACTTTTCTAAATACTTATTACTTCTCAAAGCATACTCCTTAAAACTGAAATTCTATCTTCTTTTCTTACTTTACTTCTTCACTTTTCTAATGCTAACTTTCATCTACAAGCATATCTTGACAAACCGAATACAGATTCTTAATTATGACATTATTACTAACATTTTGGATATTATAACTTATATTTTAGTGCTTGCTACGAAAACTTATAATTAGATATTCTTTTCTTACTTTACTTCTTCACCTTTCAAATTCTTATTACTTCTCAAAGCATACTCCTTAAAACTGAAATTCTATCTTCTTTTCTTACTTTACTTCTTCACTTTTCTAAATACTTATTACTTCTCAAAGCATACTCCTTAAAACTGAAATTCTATCTTCTTTTCTTACTTTACTTCTTCACTTTTCTAAATACTTATTACTTCTCAAAGCATACTCTTTAAAACTGAAATTCTATCTTCTTTTCTTACTTTACTTCTTCACTTTTCTAAATACTTATAACTTCTCAAAGCTAACTCCTTAAAACTGAAATTCTATCTTCTTTTCTTACTTTACTTCTTCACTTTTCTAATGCTAACTTTCATCTACAAGCATATCTTGACAAACCGAATACAGATTCTTAATTATGACATTATTACTAACATTTTGGATATTATAACTTATATTTTAGTGCTTGCTACGAAAACTTATAATTAGATATTCTTTTCTTACTTTACTTCTTCACCTTTCAAATTCTTATTACTTCTCAAAGCATACTCCTTAAAACTGAAATTCTATCTTCTTTTCTTACTTTACTTCTTCACTTTTCTAAATACTTATTACTTCTCAAAGCATACTCCTTAAAACTGAAATTCTATCTTCTTTTCTTACTTTACTTCTTCACTTTTCTAAATACTTATTACTTCTCAAAGCATACTCTTTAAAACTGAAATTCTATCTTCTTTTCTTACTTTACTTCTTCACTTTTCTAAATACTTATTACTTCTCAAAGCTAACTCCTTAAAACTTAAATTCTATCTTCTTTTCTTACTTTACTTCTTCACTTTTCTAAATACTTATAACTTCTCAAAGCTAACTCCTTAAAACTGAAATTCTATCTTCTTTTCTTACTTTACTTCTTCACTTTTCAAAATACTTATTACTTCTCAAAGCATACTCCTTAAAACTTATCATTTGATATTCTTTTCTTACTTTACTTTACTTCACTTTTCTAAATACTTATTACTTCTCAAAGCATACTCCTTAAAACTGAAATTCTATCTTCTTTTCTTACTTTACTTCTTCACTTTTCTAATGCTAACTTTCATCTACAAGCATATCTTGACAAACCGAATACAGATTCTTAATTATGACATTATTACTAACATTTTGGATATTATAACTTATATTTTAGTGCTTGCTACGAAAACTTATAATTAGATATTCTTTTCTTACTTTACTTCTTCACCTTTCAAATTCTTATTACTTCTCAAAGCATACTCCTTAAAACTGAAATTCTATCTTCTTTTCTTACTTTACTTCTTCACTTTTCTAAATACTTATTACTTCTCAAAGCATACTCCTTAAAACTGAAATTCTATCTTCTTTTCTTACTTTACTTCTTCACTTTTCTAAATACTTATTACTTCTCAAAGCATACTCTTTAAAACTGAAATTCTATCTTCTTTTCTTACTTTACTTCTTCACTTTTCTAAATACTTATAACTTCTCAAAGCTAACTCCTTAAAACTGAAATTCTATCTTCTTTTCTTACTTTACTTCTTCACTTTTCTAATGCTAACTTTCATCTACAAGCATATCTTGACAAACCGAATACAGATTCTTAATTATGACATTATTACTAACATTTTGGATATTATAACTTATATTTTAGTGCTTGCTACGAAAACTTATAATTAGATATTCTTTTCTTACTTTACTTCTTCACCTTTCAAATTCTTATTACTTCTCAAAGCATACTCCTTAAAACTGAAATTCTATCTTCTTTTCTTACTTTACTTCTTCACTTTTCTAAATACTTATTACTTCTCAAAGCATACTCCTTAAAACTGAAATTCTATCTTCTTTTCTTACTTTACTTCTTCACTTTTCTAAATACTTATTACTTCTCAAAGCATACTCTTTAAAACTGAAATTCTATCTTCTTTTCTTACTTTACTTCTTCACTTTTCTAAATACTTATTACTTCTCAAAGCTAACTCCTTAAAACTTAAATTCTATCTTCTTTTCTTACTTTACTTCTTCACTTTTCTAAATACTTATAACTTCTCAAAGCTAACTCCTTAAAACTGAAATTCTATCTTCTTTTCTTACTTTACTTCTTCACTTTTCAAAATACTTATTACTTCTCAAAGCATACTCCTTAAAACTTATCATTTGATATTCTTTTCTTACTTTACTTTACTTCACTTTTCTAAATACTTATTACTTCTCAAAGCATACTCCTTAAAACTGAAATTCTATCTTCTTTTCTTACTTTACTTCTTCACTTTTCTAAATACTTATTACTTCTCAAAGCATACTCTTTAAAACTGAAATTCTATCTTCTTTTCTTACTTTACTTCTTCACTTTTCTAAATACTTATAACTTCTCAAAGCTAACTCCTTAAAACTGAAATTCTATCTTCTTTTCTTACTTTACTTCTTCACTTTTCTAAATACTTATTACTTCTCAAAGCTAACTCCTTAAAACATAAATTCTATCTTCTTTTCTTACTTTACTTCTTCACTTTTCAAAATACTTATTACTTCTCAAAGCATACTCCTTAAAACTTATCATTTGATATTCTTTTCTTACTTTACTTCTTCACTTTTCTAAATACTTATTACTTCTCAAAGCATACTCTTTAAAACTGAAATTCTATCTTCTTTTCTTACTTTACTTCTTCACTTTTCTAAATACTTATTACTTCTCAAAGCATACTCCTTAAAACTTATCATTTGATATTCTTTTCTTACTTTACTTTACTTCACTTTTCTAAATACTTATAACTTCTCAAAGCTAACTCCTTAAAACTGAAATTCTATCTTCTTTTCTTACTTTACTTCTTCACTTTTCTAATGCTAACTTTCATCTACAAGCATATCTTGACAAACCGAATACAGATTCTTAATTATGACATTATTACTAACATTTTGGATATTATAACTTATATTTTAGTGCTTGCTACGAAAACTTATAATTAGATATTCTTTTCTTACTTACTTCTTCACCTTTCAAATTCTTATTACTTCTCAAAGCATACTCCTTAAAACTGAAATTCTATCTTCTTTTCTTACTTTACTTCTTCACTTTTCTAAATACTTATTACTTCTCAAAGCATACTCCTTAAAACTGAAATTCTATCTTCTTTTCTTACTTTACTTCTTCACTTTTCTAAATACTTATTACTTCTCAAAGCATACTCTTTAAAACTGAAATTCTATCTTCTTTTCTTACTTTACTTCTTCACTTTTCTAAATACTTATAACTTCTCAAAGCTAACTCCTTAAAACTGAAATTCTATCTTCTTTTCTTACTTTACTTCTTCACTTTTCTAATGCTAACTTTCATCTACAAGCATATCTTGACAAACCGAATACAGATTCTTAATTATGACATTATTACTAACATTTTGGATATTATAACTTATATTTTAGTGCTTGCTACGAAAACTTATAATTAGATATTCTTTTCTTACTTTACTTCTTCACCTTTCAAATTCTTATTACTTCTCAAAGCATACTCCTTAAAACTGAAATTCTATCTTCTTTTCTTACTTTACTTCTTCACTTTTCTAAATACTTATTACTTCTCAAAGCATACTCCTTAAAACTGAAATTCTATCTTCTTTTCTTACTTTACTTCTTCACTTTTCTAAATACTTATTACTTCTCAAAGCATACTCTTTAAAACTGAAATTCTATCTTCTTTTCTTACTTTACTTCTTCACTTTTCTAAATACTTATTACTTCTCAAAGCTAACTCCTTAAAACTTAAATTCTATCTTCTTTCTTACTTTACTTCTTCACTTTTCTAAATACTTATAACTTCTCAAAGCTAACTCCTTAAAACTGAAATTCTATCTTCTTTTCTTACTTTACTTCTTCACTTTTCAAAATACTTATTACTTCTCAAAGCATACTCCTTAAAACTTATCATTTGATATTCTTTTCTTACTTTACTTTACTTCACTTTTCTAAATACTTATTACTTCTCAAAGCATACTCCTTAAAACTGAAATTCTATCTTCTTTTCTTACTTTACTTCTTCACTTTTCTAATGCTAACTTTCATCTACAAGCATATCTTGACAAACCGAATACAGATTCTTAATTATGACATTATTACTAACATTTTGGATATTATAACTTATATTTTAGTGCTTGCTACGAAAACTTATAATTAGATATTCTTTTCTTACTTTACTTCTTCACCTTTCAAATTCTTATTACTTCTCAAAGCATACTCCTTAAAACTGAAATTCTATCTTCTTTTCTTACTTTACTTCTTCACTTTTCTAAATACTTATTACTTCTCAAAGCATACTCCTTAAAACTGAAATTCTATCTTCTTTTCTTACTTTACTTCTTCACTTTTCTAAATACTTATTACTTCTCAAAGCATACTCTTTAAAACTGAAATTCTATCTTCTTTTCTTACTTTACTTCTTCACTTTTCTAAATACTTATAACTTCTCAAAGCTAACTCCTTAAAACTGAAATTCTATCTTCTTTTCTTACTTTACTTCTTCACTTTTCTAAATAATTATTACTTCTCAAAGCTAACTCCTTAAAACATAAATTCTATCTTCTTTTCTTACTTTACTTCTTCACTTTTCAAAATACTTATTACTTCTCAAAGCATACTCCTTAAAACTTATCATTTGATATTCTTTTCTTACTTTACTTTACTTCACTTTTCTAAATACTTATTACTTCTCAAAGCATACTCCTTAAAAATGAAATTCTATCTTCTTTTCTTACTTTACTTCTTCACTTTTCTAATGCTAACTTTCATCTACAAGCATATCTTGACAAACCGAATACAGATTCTTAATTATGACATTATTACTAACATTTTGGATATTATAACTTATATTTTAGTGCTTGCTACGAAAACTTATAATTAGATATTCTTTTCTTACTTTACTTCTTCACCTTTCAAATTCTTATTACTTCTCAAAGCATACTCCTTAAAACTGAAATTCTATCTTCTTTTCTTACTTTACTTCTTCACTTTTCTAAATACTACTTATTACTTCTCAAAGCTAACTCCTTAAAACTTAAATTCTATCTTCTTTTCTTACTTTACTTCTTCACTTTTCTAAATACTTATTACTTCTCAAAGCATACTCCTTAAAACTGAAATTCTATCTTCTTTTCTTACTTTACTTCTTCACTTTTCTAAATACTTATTACTTCTCAAAGCATACTCTTTAAAACTGAAATTCTATCTTCTTTTCTTACTTTACTTCTTCACTTTTCTAAATACTTATAACTTCTCAAAGCTAACTCCTTAAAACTGAAATTCTATCTTCTTTTCTTACTTTACTTCTTCACTTTTCTAAATAATTATTACTTCTCAAAGCTAACTCCTTAAAACATAAATTCTATCTTCTTTTCTTACTTTACTTCTTCACTTTTCAAAATACTTATTACTTCTCAAAGCATACTCCTTAAAACTTATCATTTGATATTCTTTTCTTACTTTACTTTACTTCACTTTTCTAAATACTTATTACTTCTCAAAGCATACTCCTTAAAACTGAAATTCTATCTTCTTTTCTTACTTTACTTCTTCACTTTTCTAATGCTAACTTTCATCTACAAGCATATCTTGACAAACCGAATACAGATTCTTAATTATGACATTATTACTAACATTTTGGATATTATAACTTATATTTTAGTGCTTGCTACGAAAACTTATAATTAGATATTCTTTTCTTACTTTACTTCTTCACCTTTCAAATTCTTATTACTTCTCAAAGCATACTCCTTAAAACTGAAATTCTATCTTCTTTTCTTACTTTACTTCTTCACTTTTCTAAATACTTATTACTTCTCAAAGCATACTCCTTAAAACTGAAATTCTATCTTCTTTTCTTACTTTACTTCTTCACTTTTCTAAATACTTATTACTTCTCAAAGCATACTCTTTAAAACTGAAATTCTATCTTCTTTTCTTACTTTACTTCTTCACTTTTCTAAATACTTATAACTTCTCAAAGCTAACTCCTTAAAACTGAAATTCTATCTTCTTTTCTTACTTTACTTCTTCACTTTTCTAATGCTAACTTTCATCTACAAGCATATCTTGACAAACCGAATACAGATTCTTAATTATGACATTATTACTAACATTTTGGATATTATAACTTATATTTTAGTGCTTGCTACGAAAACTTATAATTAGATATTCTTTTCTTACTTTACTTCTTCACCTTTCAAATTCTTATTACTTCTCAAAGCATACTCCTTAAAACTGAAATTCTATCTTCTTTTCTTACTTTACTTCTTCACTTTTCTAAATACTTATTACTTCTCAAAGCATACTCCTTAAAACTGAAATTCTATCTTCTTTTCTTACTTTACTTCTTCACTTTTCTAAATACTTATTACTTCTCAAAGCATACTCTTTAAAACTGAAATTCTATCTTCTTTTCTTACTTTACTTCTTCACTTTTCTAAATACTTATTACTTCTCAAAGCTAACTCCTTAAAACTTAAATTCTATCTTCTTTTCTTACTTTACTTCTTCACTTTTCTAAATACTTATAACTTCTCAAAGCTAACTCCTTAAAACTGAAATTCTATCTTCTTTTCTTACTTTACTTCTTCACTTTTCAAAATACTTATTACTTCTCAAAGCATACTCCTTAAAACTTATCATTTGATATTCTTTTCTTACTTTACTTTACTTCACTTTTCTAAATACTTATTACTTCTCAAAGCATACTCCTTAAAACTGAAATTCTATCTTCTTTTCTTACTTTACTTCTTCACTTTTCTAATGCTAACTTTCATCTACAAGCATATCTTGACAAACCGAATACAGATTCTTAATTATGACATTATTACTAACATTTTGGATATTATAACTTATATTTTAGTGCTTGCTACGAAAACTTATAATTAGATATTCTTTTCTTACTTTACTTCTTCACCTTTCAAATTCTTATTACTTCTCAAAGCATACTCCTTAAAACTGAAATTCTATCTTCTTTTCTTACTTTACTTCTTCACTTTTCTAAATACTTATTACTTCTCAAAGCATACTCCTTAAAACTGAAATTCTATCTTCTTTTCTTACTTTACTTCTTCACTTTTCTAAATACTTATTACTTCTCAAAGCTAACTCCTTAAAACTTAAATTCTATCTTCTTTTCTTACTTTACTTCTTCACTTTTCTAAATACTTATTACTTCTCAAAGCATACTCCTTAAAACTGAAATTCTATCTTCTTTTCTTACTTTACTTCTTCACTTTTCTAAATACTTATTACTTCTCAAAGCATACTCTTTAAAACTGAAATTCTATCTTCTTTTCTTACTTTACTTCTTCACTTTTCTAAATACTTATAACTTCTCAAAGCTAACTCCTTAAAACTGAAATTCTATCTTCTTTTCTTACTTTACTTCTTCACTTTTCTAAATAATTATTACTTCTCAAAGCTAACTCCTTAAAACATAAATTCTATCTTCTTTTCTTACTTTACTTCTTCACTTTTCAAAATACTTATTACTTCTCAAAGCATACTCCTTAAAACTTATCATTTGATATTCTTTTCTTACTTTACTTTACTTCACTTTTCTAAATACTTATTACTTCTCAAAGCATACTCCTTAAAAATGAAATTCTATCTTCTTTTCTTACTTTACTTCTTCACTTTTCTAATGCTAACTTTCATCTACAAGCATATCTTGACAAACCGAATACAGATTCTTAATTATGACATTATTACTAACATTTTGGATATTATAACTTATATTTTAGTGCTTGCTACGAAAACTTATAATTAGATATTCTTTTCTTACTTTACTTCTTCACCTTTCAAATTCTTATTACTTCTCAAAGCATACTCCTTAAAACTGAAATTCTATCTTCTTTTCTTACTTTACTTCTTCACTTTTCTAAATACTTATTACTTCTCAAAGCATACTCCTTAAAACTGAAATTCTATCTTCTTTTCTTACTTTACTTCTTCACTTTTCTAAATACTTATTACTTCTCAAAGCATACTCTTTAAAACTGAAATTCTATCTTCTTTTCTTACTTTACTTCTTCACTTTTCTAAATACTTATAACTTCTCAAAGCTAACTCCTTAAAACTGAAATTCTATCTTCTTTTCTTACTTTACTTCTTCACTTTTCTAAATAATTATTACTTCTCAAAGCTAACTCCTTAAAACATAAATTCTATCTTCTTTTCTTACTTTACTTCTTCACTTTTCAAAATACTTATTACTTCTCAAAGCATACTCCTTAAAACTTATCATTTGATATTCTTTTCTTACTTTACTTTACTTCACTTTTCTAAATACTTATTACTTCTCAAAGCATACTCCTTAAAACTGAAATTCTATCTTCTTTTCTTACTTTACTTCTTCACTTTTCTAATGCTAACTTTCATCTACAAGCATATCTTGACAAACCGAATACAGATTCTTAATTATGACATTATTACTAACATTTTGGATATTATAACTTATATTTTAGTGCTTGCTACGAAAACTTATAATTAGATATTCTTTTCTTACTTTACTTCTTCACCTTTCAAATTCTTATTACTTCTCAAAGCATACTCCTTAAAACTGAAATTCTATCTTCTTTTCTTACTTTACTTCTTCACTTTTCTAAATACTTATTACTTCTCAAAGCTAACTCCTTAAAACTTAAATTCTATCTTCTTTTCTTACTTTACTTCTTCACTTTTCTAAATACTTATTACTTCTCAAAGCATACTCTTTAAAACTGAAATTCTATCTTCTTTTCTTACTTTACTTCTTCACTTTTCTAAATACTTATAACTTCTCAAAGCTAACTCCTTAAAACTGAAATTCTATCTTCTTTTCTTACTTTACTTCTTCACTTTTCTAATGCTAACTTTCATCTACAAGCATATCTTGACAAACCGAATACAGATTCTTAATTATGACATTATTACTAACATTTTGGAT
>CAMPDV010006136.1:0-33586 GCA_946699065.1 Loxodes magnus | reverse complement strand
CGAAGCAATACTTCTGAAACTGCTATATTTAATTATTATTTTATTAAATTAAATTAAATTAAGATTTAAAAATAGAAAAAGAAACAATAATAAAATAATAAAATAATAAAAGCCAAAAAAATAAAAATAAGATATAATCGGTAATTAAATTGGTTTGTGATAAATTAAAAAAAATTAAAAACAGTAATTAAAAAAAATGGAGAAAAGGAATATAAATAAAAGTAAAATATTTTTAACTTAAAAAATATGTTTAAAAAATAAGGCATTTTTTAACTATTTTAAAACAATAAGTTTAGTTATTAATAGTATACTTCTTTGAAGAAGAAATTTTTAAATAAACACATTTTAATGAAGATAAAAAATTAATAAAAAAGCGAAGTTATTAATTTGATATGATGGATTACAAGGTTCAAGTTTTTCTCATTTTTTATAAGATTAACTTTTTAACTTTTTTTTTTATTTTCTTTTTTTTATTTCTAAAATTTTACTTCATATTTATTACAAAAAGAATATTGAATAAAAAATTTTTAGGTTAAAAAAAATACAATATTTAAAAGCTAGATAATATTGAATATTTTTTTGATATTTTAAGCCTACTTACTAACAAAATTATGATTTTAGTAATAAATTGGAAATAATTGTTTTAAATAAATAGCTTTTGAATTTTTTTTAACTACTATATTAAGAAAATTAACTCAAAGAAATAATAAAACATTTAAAAAAATAGAAAAAAGATGGATATACTAAATAAGATGAATGGCCTAATCCATTCTATGAAAGAAAGCTAATATGAAATACTAATATAACAACCATTGTTCGTTTGGGAATACAGAATTAAAGAAGTCGCCATTAAAATCGTAAATTGGGATTTTATCAAAGATAGCAAAAAATTAAGAAGAAGAAATTAATTTATAAAAAGGGCTAATTAAATTAAAAAACGGATTCATATCAGTAACTTCATTTCGTTGTATTCATATAATTCAAGCTTCGTTCTTTTTAACTTCCAACTTCTTCCCGTTGCCTCCTGTACTTTCTTGTTGTACTTCTATAGGCTCCAATTATTATTTATATTTTATCATACAATTTAAATATTTTATTTATTAAATACCTTTTGAAAATTTATTTGAATGCTACATTAAAAAAATTTAAAATAAGCAACTTTGGACTAAAATTGAAATTTATTCCAATTTAACCGAAAATATTTACTTAAATAAACATTACATCATATTAACATGATTTACATTTTCAGACAGTGTTTTAATAACATAATCTAATATGATAATGTGGTGTCACCTTTATTTGATTTATCACAAATCAAAGAGATTAAAATATTTTAATTAGCTTTGCCATTTACCTCTTTTATATCATTAAATTTTTAATTTTAAATTTATCTTAACGTAAATTTCCTCCTCTTATAGTATTTTTAAGTAATTTTTTATTTAGAAAAAAATTTGAATAAAGTAATTTTCTATTTAAACATTACGACTTATTGAATTATCTTCTTTTTGTTTTTAAAAGATTTTTTGATTTATTTACTTTTATAAAGAGATCTTGATTTCTTTAAAAGAAATATGAAAATTAAATGTCCCTTCAATCTACTATTCGACTAACAATTTTTGAAATTTCAAATTTTTAAATCGTTCTATCAAACTTTCCGGATACTATATAGTTATTATCACTTGATATAGATATAGATAATTAAAGAACCCATATATCTCTAAAAAGTACTTGTTTTACTAGTCTCTTATAAAGCCCATCATCATATCGTAATATCATCACTTCCTGAGATAAATAGTTATTATCATTTTATATAACTATGGATGTGCAGTAATTAGAGTGTTTTTGCAAGATATGGGATTGGTCTAATATTATATTGGCGAGGTAGATTTTGCTCAAGTTATAGGTAATGAATTTTTGTGCTTCGTAGGATGTAATTTTATAAAATTAACCTTAGAAAGATTACATTCTATTAGAGTAAATGGATTTCTTTTAATAATCTATCACTTCTTCTTTAATATACTCAAAAATTTAGTACTCCTTACTTTAAATTCTTGGAGAAGCTTTTGATTAGATATAAATTTAAGCGTTTTTTGATAAGAAAAATAACTTAGAAGCATTCTAAATCTCCTGCAAAATTTCAAAGTGTTTAAGTTTATTTTCTTACAATTATAAATCTTAAAATCACTTTTTATTCTACTTGAATGATCTGTCAACATTCAAAATTACATTCTTCTTCAATAAGATTTGTTTAACAAATTTCTTTGTTCTTATAAATTTTGATTTTTAATAACTATCTAATTTAAAAATTTTTTTGTCTAGTTTGTATTTTCTACTATTTTGCATGAAATTCTACTGTAACTTTAGGTTTACTTCTTCATCAGGATTTGATATTTTATCTTTCTAATTAAATATAAGGTTTTTTAAGACCTCGTTCTCCAAAAATTAATTTTGTTAACTACTAAACTTAAGTTTGAATTCTATTTCCAATCTAAAACATTCTCATCTTCTGACTCTCTAGTAGTATTCTAATGAAACCTACTTTACAAATATAAAACATCAGGTTTCCTAATTATCTGTTATACAAATACAAATGCAAATCATTCATTAGCACATCATTCTCATTTATGCCTTATTCTCTTGTCTCATTAATTGGCTTTTTTACCTCAAGAGATTAATCATTAATATTTTTTAAGTTAATACCCTAACCACTCTCACTATACTCTTTAGTTATATTTTATTAGTTATGATAGGTTCTTAAATGAGCTTCTAACCTAAATTATATTTCTTGAAATATCTAACCTTTCAAATTTTTTAAATACTTTCAGTTTTTCTATGCCAAATCTTTACTTGCTAGTAGTTTGCCTAATCTATTTGAATTTAGTTGTTCTGCTATTAAATTTTGATTTAGTAGCTATGTAAGATTTGATTAAACAATTATTAAATTAACTAAGAATTGGTATTATTAAATATATTTTCTATCTTCTTTTTAGTATATACTTTACTGCCTTACTATAATCTTTTATTCATTTTACATCTATTTAGCATAGTTTTAAATAAACTCATTCGTTATTATAACTTGATAACTCTAAACCTTATTATTTTATCCATTTTATCTATAAGCAGCTTTTAAATTTAATCTAGCTTATTCTAAATGCTTTATATTTTTTATTGCTTTCAATTGTATTATTCTTATCACCTCTCAATCTTCTTTACAATAACCTAAAATGAGATTTATATTAGCCTCATGATAATCATAGTAAATAAGTAGCATTTAGCAATTTTCCATCCTGATTCCATTTATAATAATAATAATAATAACGAAATTAAAATGTTCAACAGTGCCAATCTGGACACCGTTTAAAATAAGTTGTTTTATCAGCAACACTTCTCATCATTCTTGACTTTCTAATGAAATTATCTTCACTAAGGTCTTCTCAGTTTCTTTGATTTCTTGTTCTTATTATTTCTAAAGGTACTTCACATCATTTTCTTCTGTAAATATCTCCATGCTAGTTACAATATAGCCTCTAGTATTTTTCTTATTCTTTACGCCAAAATTTTCTCTTGAAATTCTAAAATTTTTAGCAATTCTTATACAGATGTCACTTACTCTTACAGTAGTAGCATTTCTTCCTTACTTATCTGATTGGTTTTCGATTTATAACCTCTTTTTTATTCTATCTCCATCTAATTAGTTATGTTTGTGCTAATATTCTTTTGCTTAATAAACTCCAACTCTTGTTTTTATACGATATTTCCAAGCCTTGCTGTTTCTTATCTATGTTCAGTTTAAATGTTCCAATATGCTTGGAGTTCCCTTTCTTAATTAATAATTCTAATCTCTAAGTTATCTTACCCAAGCGATAATAAGTTTCTTAGTTCTTAAATTTTCCTACTTAAGCACTTTAATCTCTTCCTAGAGATTGGATATTTCAAATACAAACTGTTAAATATTAATTTCCTTTTTAATTATCTTTGATGGAAGTTCTTTTCCTGTTATTATATTAGATTCCCTTTCTTTTTATTACTTTTAGGAGGTGGTTATTATAGTTATTAGGTTCTTTATTAGTTTTGTAAGTGAGGAGAAGAAGACTCTTGATATTTTTTTTATGCCTGCTTTTTCTCTAGAGCCTTTTTTCTCTTCTTTGCTCAAGAAAAAGCCGGGAACAAGATTTTAAGACTCCATTATATAACTTCTGATTCCATTTATTACATTCTTTAATTATTACTATCTTAATAAAATAATTGCTGTAATCCCTCTATAATCTCATAATTATTTTCCATTTTCTTATTATTATAATATATCTAAGTTTATACATAGACATAAAGAAAAAATAGTTTTATTTAATAAATACTTAGAAATAATGAATAATATAAACCCTATATAAACCTAATATAGTTTTGGGTTCTATATTTAATTACTTTTCTAATAATTAACTTTATTTACTTATTTATTTTAAAGTAATAATTAATTAAATTGCAAATATATTAATAGATATTCTTTATACTATATATAATCAAATCTCTTTAACTATTTTTTACTATAATTTTTCTATTAAAACCAATTAAAGGTAATCTTATTGAGAATTTTAATAGATCATAATTATGCTAATTTGTTATATGCCTTTATTTTTTATCTCAGAAGATTAAATATAAATTTAATTATAAGTTTAATTAAATATGAAACTGAAGGGGAATTATACAAATAGATAAGCTCATAGTTATTATTCTGGCTAATTGCGTTATTCGGATTATTTCGCTAGGTGATATGTTTGTTAGTTATTGTTATATGAAGATTAGGCTTAGAAAGGACGATTGAAATCTAATTTTTCAAAATGTCGCATTGAATTGCAGAATCGATGGTGACAGGTACTGTCTAAAATTAGATGAAGAAGGTCAATACTCAAACATATTTTCATTAGGATATATGATTTATACTTACTTACTTCTATAAGCCCAAAAGTCTGAACTCCTAAAATAAACTAAATTTTTTAATCTTAATCTTATAAAAAAATTAGTTTCCGCACTATAAAACATTGATTTTTTATCCTGCTTAGCGATTAAAAATTTTCAATATTAATTATTTTTATAAATTAATAACGATCACATTACTTGTTATAATAGCATTAATTAAACATAAACATTTTTATCAATTTTTAAAAAATTCTAGCAAATTAGCTAATAATATTCACTTTATCTATTCAATTTTAAATTTTTTAAATTTGTAATAAGAAAAATGCTACAATAAAATATTATTATTTAATGCTTTCTTAATTTTATTTAAAATTAAAAGATAGTGAATATTATAATGATAAATTAATCTTTTTTAATGGTATTTTAATTAAAAAATTAAGAATAACTTTTAAAATATTAATAACTTAAAATACTTATTAAAATTAAAAAAACAAAGTAAAAATATTTTATTATTTTAACAGTTTTATAAAGATAAAGAAAAATACTAAGCTTATAAAAAATTTGAATTCAAGATAAT
The DNA here is from genome assembly GCA_946699065.1 of Loxodes magnus. Taxonomy (NCBI): domain Eukaryota; phylum Ciliophora; class Karyorelictea; order Loxodida; family Loxodidae; genus Loxodes; species Loxodes magnus. The sequence goes on along the minus strand of CAMPDV010006136.1, from coordinate 28,095 downwards.
AAATTCAAATGGCTGGTTCTTTATAAATGTTTAATTTTTAATTCTAAATTTTCTAAGTGATGAATTAAGTTTTATATTTAATAAAGTAAAAATAAATATTTTTTATTATACTCTAGATAATAAAAAACTATTTTTAATTTATTTAGTAAGTTTAATATAATAAACTATTAATATGACTTCATTTTTTTTTGTTTTACCACGAATTAGAGTATATAGGGGATTTTAATAAATCAATATTTCTCGAGGTTGTATTTTTCTGGATTTTCTGAATTGTAAATCCTTATAACTTGCTTACTTTTTTCTCTTGCTAATGTTTATAAATCAAATCTATATTTTCATCTTTCGTGTCGTCTCAACACATCTTAAAATTTTCTGAGCTTCTAAGAACAGTATAAAAAAAAATTATTGATCATTCTTCTGCTTGACGAGCAACAGATCTTTAATAGGTTTTGAATCCTCTTTCAGTTACTTAAGATTGTTTCTTCTTAAATCTATAGCACTAATTAACTTTATGTCTATAATTATTGCATTATCAACGTTTAATTTTTCTTTTATAATAGATTAAGCTTGAGTTCGGATTCCCTTCTCCTTTTGATTTCGGATATGACAGTTAATTGAGTTTGGTATGCCCCAGTTAACTGATCATCTGGTTAAAATTTTATCTTAAATTCCATTCTATTTGCCCAATCTATTTTTCCATCTCTCAGGAAATAATCTATTTATTAATTACTTACTTAGGACTTTATTCATTTATCAATTTTTTAATGATTAGCATATGAGGACCTAAGTTATTTATTTAGGGTCTTAAACTTCTTTGCTAGATTCTAATTTTCCAATTATAGTAAATAGAAATCGTTAGTTAAATCTGGTTATTTATTAGGTTTTGTTGGAGAATTCTATTATTTCTTAGGTGCCATTTTATCGATAATATCTCTATTTAAATATCTAGCATTAAAAAAAAGATAAAAAATAATGCATCATTAATGGATATCAATTTTAAAAATATTTGACTTATTTGAATCAAATCATAAATTAAAAGTAATAAATCATTAGTTTTGCTCACCTTTCAGCTTAAAAGAAAAAAGCTGATTTGTATGTATAATAATTTACTCTTATATTTCCTTCTTATCTTGCATTTAATCTCATTTATTTGCTATTTTTTAACTTGTATTTGAATTTGTTTCGTTCTCCAGAGTTTTCCATCTACTGAAGGATAAAATGAAGGGGCTTTTCTTTCAATTCCTAGAAGATAATATTTCGTCAGATTTTATATCTTATTATTTTTATCTTGAACATTTCCATTATAAGTGTCCCATACAAATGTAGCATCTTTATTTTGTTTTTCTGTTTCCTTAGGGTTCCATTTGGAGTTTTCTGCAAACTTTCTTCAATTAATTAAAGTCTTGGATCTAAAAATACTCAATTTTTCTCGTCTTGCTCTAGCATTATTCATATATCGTTCTCTAGCCCTATCATTCGATCATTGATTTCTGCTTTAACTCTTCGGTCTTCCATATGAACCTAATAATCTTCTTCATGCTTTATGATATTTTAACTTATTTAGAGCATTTATCCCTTTTATGAGTTTAATTCCTCTTCGAGTTTATTTTTTGATATCTTGATATATTAACTTTATCATTTTTTTTGAATTAATTTGTTAAAAAATGAAGTCATTAAATAAGAAGAGTAAATATATTTAAAGAAGTTAATAACAAATTTTGCATGATTAAACTAGAAGTATGAAAAGATGAATTTTGATAACATATTTATTGCTCATTACAGCTCTCTTCAAAACACTATTACTCATCTTTTTCATTATTTTCTTTTTAAAAGTTATCTTCTTTAAACTCATTTTTCTCTTATAACAACCTTTTCCCAAATTAAAAAAGCAGATAAATTGTTGATTATAAAAATTTTCATTTTTTTTATTTTTAAAAAGATTTGTTTAATCATTTTTTTATTTTCACTTCGATACGCACTACTTATGTTTGGAATTTAACTTATATAGTTTATTCTAAATAATTTTATCTCGAAAGTTTTATTAATTGCTTCTTAATAAATTTAAATTTTCTTCTAAATAATGCTTTTTTTATCTTAGATGTTCTAGATTGTTCAAAGATTGTTTATTCTCCATGAAATCAAGTTCATTTCTCCCTCCTTTTAATTAAAAATACAAATATTTTGATCTTTCCATATTTACATATTTTTTGTCACACTTTTAGATTTATTATATAACTGCCAAAAATAAATTTTTCTAGTTTTTTTTATTTTTTCAAAGCTTTTTTTTATTTTTTTTATGCTTTGAAGTTTCAAAAAATCAATTTATAAACTTTATTATTATTTAAAGCCCATTTTAATCATGATTTTGTAGCTTACAAAATGTTTGCTTTCTTTTAAGATTGAAAATTTAGGTTTTATGATTTTTTTTCAATTTAATCTTTAGATAAAATTTTATAGAAGTATAGATAATTAAATCTAGACTTGGAAATATTTATTAATTTTTCTGATGCATATTATTTTACCAAATTAAGTATTTATTTAGTTTTATATATATTTTTATTTTTTCTTAATATTAAATTTTTAATTCTTTAAGTTTTTCTTTCTTTTTTAGTACATTTTTATATTTATTTAGAATTGAGTTTTAGAATATTCTATTTTTATTTTAAAGGTCTTTATAAGGTTTCTTAATCATAAAATTGATTATGCTTAAAAAATTTAAATGCGTTTTGTACTTACTGCTTTTTCTCTACTTAATTTTTTCTATATATTTTAAAAATTAGATCCGAAGTTGAAAATATAATTCTGCAAATCCTGCTTTTTTAATTTATTTTAATAAGTAACTTATGGTCCTCTTGTTAAATACTTTCACTTTATAATTAAATTAAGCATAGTAAAATCTTTTGTCATTTATTAGAATACCTTTTTATTTATAGAATGAAACATTTTTTGCTATTTTAATCATAACTTTCATTTGATAATTTTTTATGAATGAACAAAAGCTTATAAGATAAAGGGTATTTCAATTTGATCTTTCTTATTTTATTCTTTATTTATACTTTTTTCAGAATTCAGAATTCAGAATCCCTTCACCCGTCATATTTAACAAGTCCATCCCCATTATCCAACTCAATCCATCTCAGATGTTTAGATCAATACTTTATTACTCTTTTTATTCTTAAAATGTATTCTAAAAAAGTAATAGGAGATTAGCATTATACCTCGTTTATTTCTATTTTGAAAAGTTAATAGTTCAGAGAAAGAAATTTTTAAACTCTTTTTGATGTTAGTTTGTATTCTCGAAAAATTTGATTAAACCTATAAAATCTTTATTTTTAGTATTCTTATATAAACCTCTAAATTTTTCCAACTTGTTCCATCCCAAAATTTCCTGAAATGTAAATCTCAGAACGAAAAAACAAAAAAATTTTAGATTTCATGCTTTATAAACTCTTATCTCTCATTTTTTTAGATCAGCTAAATTAAGCAAAATACAAAAAAAATTAAAAATGGTGGACAGCTTCAGAAAGGGCTTCTATACCACCTTCTAAGAGTAGAAGAGGAAGCATGAAGCGTCAATTCTTATATCCACGTTGTCTTTTAAAAAAAATGTTCTTAATAAACTTAAAACTAACTTCCCATAGACCAGAAAAAAGATAACAGAAAAGCCCCTCACCAAATCATGACTCCAGCATTAGATGAGAACCTAGGAAATATGCTAAGAACATAATACACCAAGAAGTTGTGGAATTCACCACTGAAAAAATAATTAGCTATGAACAGCTAGTTAAAGTGGTGCAAACCACCAGGAAGAGGTGAAAAACTAAAGAAGAGCAATAAAAAATTAGAAGATACTTTATACAAGCAAAAATAACTCGATTCAGGACTCATGTCCTGGGAAAGAAATTTAAATATTTTCAGAAGCATTCAAAAGATCAAAACAACCAATTTTAAAGCTAATAGTAGAACCAGGCCGAAATTGGAATAGAATAGAGAAAATGGTAGAATGTTAGCAAAAATTACAACTTCAGATTGAAATGAGAGAAACTAAAAGTGGCTCAATGTTGATTGAAGAAGAAATTATCAGAAAGTTTTAAAGAATCAAAGATAAATAAAGATTAGGAAAAAATGCTTCTGTTGTGGAAGCTTATGGAATTTATATCGTAAATCTAGAAATTCTAGCAGAAGAAAATGAACTATTTAATTCAAAAAAACGAAGAAAGAATCAAAAAGAATCAAGATTGAACCGAATGTATTATAGTTCGAGTAAAGAAATTTATAAAATCAATAAAGATGCGATAAAACAAGAACATGAAAGAAGAGGAGAGGAGAGGAAGGTATATCTTGAAAAACCCGAGTTCCCAATCTCAATAAAATTGAAGATCCCAAACATTTTTATTTAGCGGCAGGAAGCATTAATTACTGTCTTTCTGATGGGGTTGAAATATCTCTAATGGAAAACTTAAATTTTTATATTATTAATACAAAAAATTTTTATCACAAAGTATTTTTAATTTCCCTCAAAATTAATTTTTTTTTTTCTAAATTAAAAAAAATTTCTTTAAATCCAAAGCCAAAAAAATTTTCCCCAAAATCAGAAAACTTTTCCTTTTCACAAAATTCCATTAAAAAAAGATTTCCAAATTCAAATTTAATTGAAAAATATTTGTTTAATTCCCGTTTTATTTATCAAGACCCTTTATATTTTAAATTTTTTCTTGAAGTTTTATTCCTTTTTTACTTTTTTAATCCTGATTTTCCTACTTTTAATCCATTGGAAAAATATTCTCTAGTGCTAAACACTGAGCAAAGCACAAATTTTTTATTTTCATGAAATTTATGCCTTTATTTTCAAAAATTATGGAAAAATATACTTACTTTCAGAAAAAGCATTTTTCTAAGCGTTATAAATAACGCACATAAAAATTATAAGTTGATATTATCAAAAAAATGTTTTCAAAAATTATAAAATAAGTTTTCCAAAAAATTAATAGAAGAAACAACTTAATTTAAAACTAGAAACTTATAAAAAAAGATTTAATTTAAAGCAGCACAATAAAAATTAAATGAAACAATGAATAAAAAATTCAACTTTTTCTAAATAAAAAATATGATCAAAAGATGACTTTGCCAGTCTACCTCATAAAATTTTCTTTTATTGTACAACTCTGATAAAAATAATTAAGCAGACATAAAATTATTACGTAACTTGAAATTTTTTACGAAATCTAAAAATAAATAAACATAAAAAAAATTTTAGATTAAGTGAAAAACTTAAGTATTTTTAACTAGATATCTTTTAGGACTTAAAGAGTATATTTAGTATAACCTATTTTTAAATCACATACACACTTCAAATGAATTAAAAAAAACGAAAAAATATAGCGCACTATAATAACCTTTAATTTAAATTAAGAATATACAACTTTTTAATTACTAAAGCAAACATAGACATATTTTTAGTAAAAATTTTATATACCACCAAATATAACTCCCATTTAGCATTCATTTAAATGACCCTGTCTAACTTATTCTCTTTAAAATCGAAAATTAAATTAAGTCCAAATAAAGTTACTCAACTTTCAACTCGAGATTCTCCACTTTCGCACAGAATAATCATATCCTCCCGATACCAACCATCTATTGTCACTACTCAATACTATAGAACTTATATATGATGTATGCCCTTCTAAAGTCTATATGCACACACCCTTATCAAAGTTCCATATCTTTATTGTTTTATCAAAAGATCCAGAAAATATAACACTTGAGTCAGGACTTAACTGAATACTTGATACAACATGTTTATGACCTTGAAGAGTTCGAATACACTAACCAGTAAGGAAGTCCCATATCTTAATTGAACTGTCATTCGAACCTGATATTATGTACCTATTATCCTAAGACACTATTACCGATCAAACTGAACTTGAATGACCAGAAAGAGTTCGCTCAAGCTGACCAGTCTGGAAATCCGTGATCTTTATCGTTTTATCATCAGATGCTGATATAATTCATTTCTAGTCAGGGGAGATAACTACCGAAGAAACTCAAGAAGTATGACCCGTTAAAGTTCTTTGGAGGGTACCAGTCTACAAGCTTCAGATCTTTATCGTGTTATCACCAGATGCTGATACAATATAACTAGAGTCTGGGGAAATTACTACCGATCTAACTGCACGTGTATGTCCAATTAAAGTTCTTAGGAGGGAACCAGTCTACGAATTTCAGATCTTGATTGTTGTATCCCCAGATGCTGAAACAATATAGCTCGAGTTTGGAGAGATTACTATCGATAAAATTCAAGAAGTATGTCCAGTTAAAGTTCTTTAGAGGGTACCTGTATGGAAATTCCAGATCTATATCGAATTTTTAGGAATATCTGAACCAGATGAAATTCAGATCAGGTCACTTGTTATGGATACCGATAAAACACGTGAAGTGTCATAAATAACCTAGTCTAAAAAATATTAAAGAAATACCTTTACTTTGGTCATAGCTAATCTTATTTATAAGTTTTTTGAAACATAAGTTAGGCAGAATTTCATATTTAAAATGAAGAAGAGATATTTTGCCTAGGGTGTGGTTTCTTGTTCTTAGGAGTTTTCTCAAAAAAATACTTTTAGTAAATTACATTTCTTTATTCTCCATTTTCAATTTTATAACCAACTTTAATAATTATTTAACTAAAGTAACACATTTTTTTAATTTTATTTTTGCCTTAATTCTAGGTAAGTATAAAACTAATTTTAAATAGTCCAGCTTAAATAAGCTTTTACGATTTTAATTATTTTATATCTTTTTACTTTTTAATCAAAGGATAAATGATTATATCAAAAGTTTTATAGCAGGAGATTTATATCCTTATTATAATAACTTTTCTATCGTTTATTGATCATAACCTATTTGAGTTTTAAATCAAAAGACTCTTAATAAGAAAACCTTATTTCTATATTGATTCTATTAAATGATAAATAAAATAAAATGATACAATCTTTTTTAAAAGCTACTGTTATTAAATACAAATACAAAATTAAGTGTTTGGCGTTCTTGGAGGTATTTCATCCTCTTTCTGCCAACCTCTAGATTTCTCTTGAGTCTAAATACAAAAGTCTGAAAATCTCTACAACTCTTCTCCTTGCCATGCATGTTTTCCTTGAATTCTTCTTCCACCTTGATGCTAGATTTTTTTCTTGTAAATTTCCCCAAATTTGTTACAATAAAATCTTTCTCTTTTCTCTAGATAGCTTTAGTTATTATAGTTTCTTCCTTTTGTTATCAAACTAATTTTACTAGTTTCAATATTCTTACTTGAAATTGAGAAGTTTCTAATATGTTTTCCGCAGATACTTTTTGAGAGTTACAATAATAGTATCTTCTTGCTTGTCACTTAGGTTTAAATCTTGAGTTATTTTCACCTTCAATTATCATTGAATCATTCCATTATTCTCTCAATTCCATTTAAAGTTGCAATTTTTACTGGTTTTCTTCTATTTTTTCTAATTTGCTGATCAGTTCTTTCTGCTTCTATTGTTAGTTTTGAGATTAACTGCTCTAGTCTTGTGATATATTTCAAAATGCGTTAAGGTCTCTTTCTTAGATCATAAGTCTCAATTCTATTTATCTGCAAATTCAAGTTTTTCTATTAACTTCTTATTGTCTTTCTTCAACTTTTTAACCTCATCCTAAAGATCTTGAACCATTTTAATCAGCTAATCATAGCTTATTTACTATTATGTGATGAGATTCAAGACTTCCGAGCGCATAATATTTTTAACCTATTTCTTAGGCTTTCTTCAGAGTATGGAGATTCATCCTGATGGGTGACCTTTTTGTTATCCTTTTCCTAATCCTAGCCTTTCTAGGATGCCATTAACTCCTACTTTTTTGGAGCCTCGAAGAATCCTGGTTTGACTCCTGACATCTTTTTTTCATATCTCAAATTGCAGAAAAAATGCTTGACTTAATATAAAGAAGACTTTCATTTGATTAGCTTAAGAGAATCAAACTACTACTTGGACTTTTAAAAATCATAGAGTCATTTTATGAAAACCTAGATTCTTCATTTTATAGGGGAACGAACATTTTAACCTTATTATACTCAATGGAGTTCATATGGACCACTTTTAGCACTGTTGTATTAAGACACTGTAATTAGCTATTTGGAAAGTACAATTTCTAGTTTGGATTCAAATATCATGGTTTGAATTTTAGCTTCGCTTGCAGAGGATGGGTAGATGATTTGACTCTACTTTCCAAATCTGCAAAATAGGCGTAGATTTAATAAATGAACAAGGTAGTTTTTGCTTGAATTTATTTAAAGATCAAAGATACCAAATCTGAATGCATCCGATTCCTAAAGGAAAATGAGAAATAATAAACCTTAAATTTATAACTAGGAAATTAAACGGTTGCTTAAAGTGAACAAATAGGAGTTATTCTACATCAGAAAAAGAAATAGAATCCCCATTGCAAAGAAGTCACGTTCAATCTATAGCTGCAATGAAGAAAGCTGTTTTTTAACTGATGAGATATAAGAATGCAACTCCTTGACATTTTAAAACTCTATGCAGACTATTAATAAAACCTAAAGTAGAATGCGGAGTAGACTTATTACCATGGAGTATTCAGAAAGGAGTAACTGGAGTTTTGAATAGAATTGAATCAAACATGAGAATGATTTCGAGAAAAGCTTTTTAAGTAGCAATTTCAACATTTAATGAGTCATACTATATAGACCTGAATTGATTACCTTTTAAGCACATAATGGCTTTAAATTACCCAGATTCTACTATAAATGAAATAAGAAAAAATTGATTTTCCAAGACCAGCAATAGGCTTTCTTTTCATTAATATCTGGAAAAAAAGTATTTCAATACTATAATCAATTCTAGCAATTATCAGACCTTAACAATATCGATCTGCAGAGATACTAGAATAATACCAATCATAAAGCATTTGCTACTCATATAGAGACAAAATACAGCATTTTTCTATAATGCAGTTACTAGATAATTTATAAGGATGAAAATAGCTATATTATACACTGAGCAATTTGGTAATCTTTAACTATTTCCACAAATTACTTATACGAGGTTAATCGAATAGTGTAGACGAGAAATTATCAGTATATCAAAACTAAGAGCTAATCTTTTAATTTTCATAAGGATCTTTAAGCTTGTCATTATCCTATTGATAATCCTTATGTATGTAAGGAGTGTATGAGACCTTCGAGCATATCTTTAAATTTATATACTATCTAATATAAGGGATTGAATATCGGAAAATACCAGGAACTATGATTTAAGGTATCTCATACTATTCGATCAAGAATATATAAACTCATTTTCAAGGTTTGAATTGGAGTACTTAAAATCAAAATGCTTCACAAAAAGCTAAGGACAATAAGACTTAAGATTCTAGAAAAAGCAAAAAAGAAAGAAGTTTAGATGAGTAGAAAATGGAGTAACTAAAGATGAATGATGAAATCAAAAAACAACTTTAAAGCATTTACTAACGTCTAGAATTGAAGGTTGCAATTCTTGCAATTAAAGACGCCTAAAAGCTCTTTTAGTTTAAATTTAAATCTAATTGCTCATTTATCTGGTTAATCCTTTGAGGCTATTCCTTTACTTCCTTGTAGCATCAGACAACTTTTGTTGGAGAGTAACTAAATTTCTGTTATGGCTGAGATTTTTAGATCTTAGATACTTTCACTTAAAAAGCCAAGTTAGTATTAGCCCTCAAAAAGCTTGACTTAAGCCTGATATATTGAACTAGAAAATTATCTAAAATTAATTGATCATGCTAGGTGTGACAAAAGTTGAAAGAGCTTTATCTCATCTAGCATGTTTCAGAAAATGCTGCTCTTTAGAGTAATCTAAACTACCAATTTATTGAAACTAGTTAAATAATCTGAAAGGACAGGAGAGTTAGATTTAGTATATGGCTCATGGGACTTTTTACACTAAAATTGATCCTTAAAAGAAAACGCTGGTTTAGTTGAAAAGCATGCTAGTCTTGAAAGGATAAACTACAATATATCGCTCTAATCGTAAATATTACCTTAACTTAGAGTAGATACTACGTTTTAGAAAACAAACCAACTAAACTTTGCCAATTTAAGTAAAATATGAGTAACTGTAGAAAAGAAGAGCTTTAATGAAGCTAGTTTTAGTACAGACGGCAGTTGAAATATTTTAAAATAGAAAGCAAGGATTAAATATGATTGCATTTAAATAGAGGAAAGAGAAAAAACTACATTGAGAGTTAGCAGATTGGATAGACTGTTGATCTCCTAGGTGAGGAGGCCGGATAGCAAACTATTAAGAAAGTTTGTTTGAAGAAATTTCTTAACTTACAGTCACTTACTTAAAGCTTTTAAATACTATTACCTCTTTGAGTAGAATACCAGGTTAATTTACATAGATATTCAGGATTTTTCGTAATTCTAGTTGACTGATAAAATTCATTCAGCCTACAAATTTTTCATCTCATCTCTTAATTAAAAAAAAAGCATCAGGATCTTAACTGCTCTATATTGGTAAAGCTTTATCATGATCATTGCTGTGAAATATTACGATTCATCTGAACATAATAACACAATCTAGATTGATTAAATAGTTAGATTCTTTATTCCAATATTAAAACTATCTAACATTTCATGCTATTTTGACTGCCATAAATACAAATCAAACGTCTCATTCCTTATATTCTACTTCTCAGTTACTCTCAAATTGGTTAATTACTTTTCCTTTAATCCACATTCTTATATAATACCTAGATTATAGTTTTTCTAGACTTTAATTATCCTTTACTAAATTAATGCTACTTTACTACTCTCTATTTCTTCCTAATATACTATTTTTCTACCGTTCTATAAATCTTTTGCTTAATTTAAGTTTAGCTATTTTATTTAAAACTAAGCAGTTAATTTATCTACACCCAAGATATTATCATTACTATCTTTACTTAGAATCACATCTTGTTTAATTCCTTTAAAATTTACTAAAGTCTCATTTTTATTAACACTGTTAACATCATTCTATTACTCAACTTTCTTCAAATTCATCATATTTAAACGCTGCTACTCTTCGGTTTTCTGAGAAATTATATCAACTCAATTCTTTATTCACAAAAGCTTCTGTATAATAGGAGATAGTTCGATACATTTATTATATCTCTCGATTATCTGCCTAATCTATTCAAGTAACTTCAAAAGTATTGCTTATCCTACCTATTAAGCTGAAGCTAGATTTTTAGGCTTTCTCATTTTTATTTTCCTTCTAAAAGGAGTCTTATCTCCTTAAGACTTCATCATACCTAGGATTAGACATAACAGCATGAATCAAATATTCAGATTCTTCTTCATTTCTACTTCCCATCTTAAGAATATCTCCTTTATTATACCAGGCTAAGGATGACCCAGCAGATATTTTTAAATAGTCTAACACTTCGTTATACCTGCTTAGTGTATCTCCTCTTTAATTCGAGTAAAGTAGCGTTATTAGGAAGGAGCTAAAGACTACATACTAAAGTTTCTTTGGATTATATAAGTTCTTCAAATTTGCTCCTTTACTTCAATAAGCATCAACTAAATTAAGACCTAGACTACTATCATTGCTCAATAATCTGAAAGATTCTTCATGCTTTTAGATTTGATAAAAGCAGGGACTTTTATACAATGAGCAATAACCTTACTAGGATGTATTTTACAGCTCCACTATAGCATCTAATCTCTTCTTGAATACTTCTAGCTATATTAGGATTAAGCTAGCTGACTTATTAAGACTTTCAATAGCTTTATCATAATAAGCTAAGTAACTTAGTACCTCTATACATTAGTTTTGCTGTGGATTGAAGTGTAAAATAGGTTAACGAATGCAGGGTATTTAGAATGCTAGTTGGGTATAATATTGGTTGAATATCTCTTTTAAGCATAAGCTTGTAACGAAGTACTTTGTTAATTGCTTGTTATTTAATAATTAGTTAATGAAGGATGCTTGTATTGTGGTTTGATTTGATTAAACGGTTAAGTGCTAAGAAGATTGTATGCTAATTTGATTGATAATAGATCGTATTTTTGGTAACTATATGACTATTGATTCAGACCTGGTAAGACTAATTAGCTTGCTTTGGAGTGAATCAGTCAGATTGTGAATACTTAGATGGTTCTTAATTTTCGCCCGGCTCTCTATGGAGTGTTTGCCTAGATCTGATAAATAAGAATATATCACTGAAAGCTTTATCTCTACTTACTAGACTAAATAGAAGAGATTTAAAGGGTAATGCTAAGTAAGCAAATAGCTAGGTAAATGAGAAAGGGAAAAATATCCCTTTTCAAAGTTTCTTATAGCTGCTCTTTGTTCTTTAGTACTTTAATATCCTTTATTTAGTTCAAATTTTATCATTCTAAACTATATGAAAATCACTTAAAACCATTAGATTACTTAAGAAAAGCGGAAGTTAGAAGGAATAAAGCAGCTATCTTAGCCCTGTTCCTGCAGCTTTATTTTCATATCATAAAGTCTATTTCTTTCTCAAAGTATTCAAACTACCTTAACAACCTTGCGTTTCAACTCTTAGCAAACTTAAATATTGAGTACTGCTTTAAAGCTTTGTCTCAATCTGGAGTTATTATAGAGGGCTTTGAAATAGGTAAATTAAGAAAAATAAATATAGTCCTGTAGAACAAGCGATCAGTATAGTCTTAGTTAAAGACCGATTTCTTTTGAATAGCATGACTATATCTAAGTTCTTACTCCCTCTAAGTTTAAAACTAAAGGCTAGTGAATTTTGATGTATCTATTTATATTAAAGGAGGAAGCAATAAGCTAGTAGTAATCTTATATCTTTGATTTAAATCTGCTTTCTATATATTTATTTAGAGTACTTAGATATTAACGTTAGCCTATTAAACTTGTTAGCCATTACCTTTAGAACTCCCTCTTCCCTTTTCTTTGTGGTTTGCATAATTTCCCTGATCTTCTTAATGCTAAAATAACAGCGTATCAGATGAGTTCCTTTTATGGTTAGTCTATGCAAACTAATACTCTTACTAAAGTAGAAAGTATTTGGGAGTTTAAAGGTAGTTTTGGATTTAAGGATAAGAGTGGATTCAAAAATCCAGAAGCAAAAGCTTAAATACTAGCTCTGTTTATTATTGATTAGATTGAATTTGGTAATAGTAATAAGCTTGATTATGGCCTGTTTCCATAAGGGAGGCTTAATATAAGTTTTGGCTATAGTTAATAATACACTTGAGGTATAAAGAAGAACATATAAGGATAAACTAAGGAATATCTCTTATAGCAGCACTAACTATAGGCATCTACTAAAATAGCTATTCTCTACCGTATAGAGCTAATGCATATTTATCTTATTATCTACTGCCTTAATTCCCTTAGGAATGATATTCAATTAGCTTCAGATTATACATTTAGCAAGCATTTCATTCGCTAATCACTCTATAAGCAGTCAAGTCTAATTTTATTTAACCAGTTTACTAGTTAAATATACACTCACTTACCCTCACATATCAAGCTACATTATACGTTTATTAAATAAAAGCAGTTTCTTAATTGCTCCCTTTAATACTTAATAAGCACTAATTAAAGGTTAATAATAAGGCATAGATGACTTAAATATCTTACTGGTAATAGAATAAAAATATTGCATAGCAATCAAGCAACTTACTACATATGCTGCTTAAATAATGGACTGAAGTCAATACTTTTATCTATAGCTAGTGATAGGTAAATATACTTCAACTAGTATACAAGTATTTATCTATAACCTTAGCTTTAGAGGAAGGGCTAGGATCTGTTAGCTTAGATTAGGTATGTCTTAGAAACTATTTAAATAGGTAGGTAGAGCTAGTAATTTAACCCTAGAGCAAGGTACTTTAGTCCCCTCAAGTTTAAAAAGGAAAATAAATAACTTTGGCTATAGGGATAGAAGAAGGCATCTTGAGACTAGGAATTAGTTCCATTTAGCATAACTCTAGTATCTTGGTACTAGGAAGGATAATAGAAAGAGTTAAACCTGTTTATAAGTGTTTAAATAGCTAAATGTTAATTCTAAAGGAATCAACATTTTTTTAATATTGACTAGTCTTTTAGATTTTTAGTTCTCTTTCGCTCATAAAATCAATCTTATTCGCTCTTTTTTGAACTAAGATTAAAACCTTATAGCTTTATTAATTAAGATACTAATAAATGAGCTTTCAAATATCTGCTTATATAAACTTAGAAATAGGCCTTCTTATAATGCCTAATATACAGACAGAAAAGGAAGATAATTTGATAAGTCAATTTTAATGAAAACCTTTCTAAGACAATAGCTTTGCTACTAACTCTAGCAAGCTTGTCTAATTAAGCTTGCTTTTGATTAGCTATAAGCTAATTTACTGCCTTCTCTTTATAATTAGATAAGAGTAAGACTTCACTTTTATTCTTATTAGCAAGCCTAAAAATAAGGATGGAAGAAGCTAGTCGCTTTTTAAGAAATATAGATTAGGATTAGTAAATTTGAATAGTAATACCAACCATTAGTAGAAATGGAATTTGGTAATTAATCTATTAATTTTAAGTTTTTAGTTTTTCAAAGCAAGACGTTAAGGTCAAACAATACCATCTTGATTTTTAGGAGTTGTAACATACTTAGACTGGTTTTTTAAAGTATGAATTAGATTTTCACCCAAATTTTAAATTGTTTTTGAAAGCTTCCCTTAGAAAGGTTGGTGATCTATTTCATTTATCTTTAGATCTTTTTTCTAAGTGTCTAGATCTTTTTCGCTTTGTAGATATTTGCTAGTTTTGATTAATGGATCATGCTTATGCTTTATTAGATCAATTCTCTATTTGAAAGCATTTATTTAAGGCCTTTTATTTGGGTCAAAACTAAAGCATTCAAGCAGCAATTAATTCAAAGCAGTGTCTTATGATTTTTCTTAAGAGATGGATGGAACTAAACCTTCCAAGCAAATTTTTTTCATGATTTCTAGTTCATAAACTAGATCTGGAAAAGGTAGTGACTCGTTAAATATTTCGACTGCAACGCAAGCAAGAGACCAAATATCACTTGCTTGATAAGCTTTTCCATCATACAATTCAGGAGCCTTTCATTATGAACTTCCCTTTCCTTCTTGAGTTTATACAGACTATCCAAAGCTAACAAGACCAAGATCTGCAATCTTAGGAGAGTCATTATCATCAAGCAAGATATTAAGAGATTTAATGTCTCTATGAATTAAGTCTTTCGAATGGATTACCTAGACTCCTTCTGCTATTTAACTTAACAAGCATAACTTTTTGAAAAATCTAACTGATTAATCTTAGTAATCCTAGAATAACTTTTTTTAAGCAATCAAGTTGTACAGACTTCCTTTAGACTGATATTCAGTTATTAGACATAGGATAAAATCATTTTCATCTTAGTCATTAATTGATACACCAATTAATCTTAAAACTCTATCACTATTGACACTCAAGAGGGATTAGCATTCGTGATAAAAATTGTTAATTATTACCTGTCTATCAGTTGAGCTGGTTAGTATCTTTAAAGCATATTTGATGTCATCAATTTCAATCAAGTAGACTACTCCATATGCTCCTCTACCAAGCAGTTGTAGAGATTCCAAGAATTGTTTATTTGCAATTAATTAATTATATTACCAGATACGAATTAACGATCTTTTGTCTTCGCCAGCTCCATTTTTATGCAAAATAGCTCAGATATCCATCAAAGTTTTATTATCTGAAGAAGAAGGCTAAATTTGAATCTACATACTGCATTCATACTTTATTTAAGGATTGAGCTTTATAGCCTTTAAAAAGCACTCCTTTGCTTCTTGGTCTCGTTTCATAGATAATAAAGCTGAGCCTTTATTTTTATAGGCTTCAAATTTAGAAGGATCTAGTTTAATTGCGATGTCCAAGTAGCCAACTGCCTATTAATATTACCCAAAGTTTGAAATTCATGTTCCTTAAGTGTTAAATACTTCATAATAATCATGCTCTAGCTTAAGAGCATCATCTCAGCACTTATTCGCTTCCTCAGTTCTTCCTAGCTCGCTAAGAGAAAGGTACTTATTTATTAAGGGCAAGGAAAAGTTAGGATCTCTAATAGCTTAATCATAGAAATCAATTGATTCTTCAATTCTACCAGATAAATAAAGAGCAACACCTTTATCATTATAATCTTCAAAGTAATCTGGATTAAGTTAAATAGCAATTTAAAGGGACTCAACAACTTCCTTATATTTGCATTGCTTAAAGTAAATATTTGCTTTCTATCTGTATATTTCATAATTACTCGGATCAAGTTTAGATGCAATGTCAAAATATTCGATGGATTTTTCGATTTGGTTTTGCTTAAAAAAATAGTTGCCTTATTTAAATATAGCTCTGCATTATTCGGATCAAATTAAATTATTTTATCAAAGCATTTGTGAGAGTCTTCGTGTTTCTCTAAATTTAGAAAGGCAATTCCATTGATTATTAGTGCTTATATTTAATTAGGATCAGTTAAGTCAATCGAATTTAATAACTCTTCAAAGTTTTCCTTATTTTCTGATTCAGAAAAGCTTCTTTCCTCTTTATTTTTAGCTTAAAACATTTTTTATTAATAATCAAGAGCCATATTTTAGCACTCTATTGCTTCCTCGTATTTGTTCATCTTTAAAAGAGCTAGTCCTTTTTAAATTTATGAGTCAACGTAATTAGAATCAACTTTCTTAACCATGTTAAAACATTATATAGCTTCTTCTTCCTTTCCTAATTCCTAAAGTGCAACTCCTTTCTAAAATTAAGAATCTTCATCATTGGGATTAATCTTAATAGCATTGTTATAGCTTTCAATCGCTTCTTCTTTCTTTCCTAAACCGAGCAGGCATTATCCTTTTATATAGTGAGCCTGTTCAAGATTAGGATTTAGTTAAATTGCCTTATCAAGTAATTAAACTGCTTCCTCTCTATTTCCTAAGCCCATAAGTACTATTCCTTTCAATAGATAAGCTTATAAATGATTAGAATCAAGTTCAATTACACTGTTAAAGCTTTAAAGCGCTTCTTCAAATTTATGTAACCCACAAAGAGCCTTTCCTTTGATTATATGAGCTTGCTTACTTTTAGGATCTAAACTAATGGCCTAGTTTGAACATTCTATAGCTTCTTCATTCTTATTTAGATCCAACAGAATACTACCTTTTAGAGAATAAGCTTCATCAAAACTTGGATTAATCTCTACAACTTTGTTAAAGCATTCAATTGCCTCTTCATTCTTGCCTAGAACGGTTAAAACTATTCCTTTAACGAAATAAGCTTGTGTGAAGTTAGGCTCTAGCTCAATTGCCTTATTATAATATCCTAGAGACTCTTCTTATTTACCTTAAAGATAAAGTATTAATCCTATTTTTAATCTTGCCTAGACATGCTTAGAATCCTATTCTATAGCAAGATTATATTATTAAATAGCTTCTTCATATTCTTCCAAGCTATAAAAAGCTTCTCCCTTTTCAAAGTAAGCTTCAGTTCAGTTTCCGTCAAGATCAATTACTTTATTAAATACTTGAATAGCTTCTTCATGCTTGCCTAGCTCATTATTGGCAACTCCTATATAAAACAGAATTTTATTTTATTAGGTTCAAGCTCGATGATTTAGCTTCAGCACAGAAGGGCTTCTTCTAACTTATTTAAACCACATAGAGCTTTCGCTTTGATAGAATACGCTTATGTATTGGTAGGTTCTAACTCAATAGCTTTGCTTAAACATTCAATTGCTTATTCTCTTTATTCCAACTCTAAATGAAGAAGTCCCTTATAAAAAAAGCGTCAGCATTCTTACCATCAAGTTTAGCAGCCTCATTGTAGCATTCAATAGCTTATTCATTTTTTTCTTAAGCCATTAAAGTAATTCCTTTGAGAAAATGAACTTTCGCTTGGCTAGAGTCAAGCTTTATAACAGAATTATAGCATTCAACTGCCTATTCAAAATCTCTTAGCTTTAAAAAGGTATTTCCCTTCAGAAAATAAGCCTCTATATTATCTTATTCTAACTTAATTGCCAAATCTAAATTCTCAATAGCCTATTCATATCTTTCTAAATTAAACAGAGCGGCTCCTTTTTTAAAATAAACTAAAGCTTCATTAGGTTATATTTTGATAAACTAGTCGTAGGATTCAATTGCTTCTTGGTATTTTTCTAAATCTGAAAGTGCGAGTCCCTTTATAATATATGCTTTTTAGCAATTAGGGTCAAATTAAAATACCATATTCAGTGTTTAAATAGCTTCTTCCTTCTTGTCTAGGCTAATTAGAGCAATTCCTTTCTAAATATATGCTTCATCATCATTAGGCTAAAGTCTGATTACATTGTCATAACTTTCAATAGCTTCCTCAAATTTATTCAAATCATTGAGTATTTTCCCTTTGATGGAATAAGCCTTCAGATGATTAGCGTCGATTTAGATAACCATATTTAGGGATTAAATAGCTTCTTGTTACTTATCCAATTATATCAGTGTTACTGCTTTGATGAAATGAGCTTAAGCATGATAAGGATCCTTATTGATAGTAATATCCATAAATTAGACAACTTCTTCATACTTTTCTTATTAAATAAAAGCTTTTCCTTTCAAGTAATAAGCCTCAATTTTGTTTTCATCTAGTTTAATTACTATATCTAAATTTCTAATAGCTTCTTCAGTCTTTTCTTAATCTAAAAGAGTATAGCTCAGTAGAATGTACGCATCAATTTAATTAGGATCAATCTTAATCACCACATTCCAACATTATATTGCCTCTTCTTCTTTTTCGGATACTGCTAAAGCTATTCCTTTGTCTATGTGAGCTTTTATATGATTAGATTCAATCTAAATTGTCTTATCATACCATTCAATAGCCTCTTAAACCTTGCCTGAGCTATATAAAGCTTTTGCTTTTTGATAGTGAGCTTCGATATTCTTATGATATTTCTATAAGGCAATGTTGTAATAATCAATAGCGCTTTCATGGTTATCTAAGCTATTTAAAACGTTTCCTAGAATAAGAAGAGTTTCTAAATGATAAGGATCTAGATTGAGCGCTGTTTTCCAACATTCAATAGCTTCTACAAATTTTAATTGTCTAAAGAGAGAATTTCCTTTATGATGATATCCCTCAACATTTTTATCGTCTATTTAAATAGTCATGTTATAGCAGTCTATGGACTCTTATAGTTTATCTAGCTTGAAAAGAGACTTTCCTTTAAGAAGATATGCTAGACTCTCTTTAGGGTAGGATTAAATTATTACATTATAGCATTATATTGCTTTCTGGTGATTATCTAGGAGATTGAAAGCAACTCCCTTTGTATATTAGCTTAGTAGAACGAATTCACTTTAAGCAGGGATTTAGTTTAGGCAATTTATAGCTTCCTAGTACCATTTTAAAACACATAAAACTTACCCTTTATATAAGTACGCGTCAAAGTCTTTAGGCTTCTTCTAAATTGACTCGTTAAAGCATTGAACTGCTTAAGAGTCCTAACCTTACTTGAAAAACTAGATTCCTTACTTAACTCAGCATTTCCTTGTTTCCTCTTAAATCGTAACTCGATCTTTTTATCACTTTTTTCAACATGCCACTGCTAATAGCTTTTTGTTAACTTCTGAAGTGAATTGCATTAATAATCCATTTCGCTCCTTTTCGCATTATTAGTTGCGTTATTGACAATATATGAATTGAGAACTTATTTGCTTCTAGACTTCCAAGATTTCAACTCTTCAGAAACAATTTTGCCTCAATTTTTTTCTTTACTCGTTTGAGTTTTTTCAATTTAAACTGACTTCATGAGGCGGTCATATTTATTACTGAGTGCTAGTCTCTGAGGTAAGATAATCATGGTCATGTCGAACTCATGACTAAGCAATACTTAATTTTCCGAGTACATCACTTAGAACAATTCTACGAAATTTCTAGCTTCAATTGGAACTTTAATTTTTTATAGCTATTCTACCCTTAAACATATCAGCTAATATTTAAATTGACTATAACGAAAATAAAAGCATCAAAGAATGAATCATTTATACAGAACCTAGCTACGAAAATAATCAAACTAGGTTTGAAATCAAGATAACTCAAGCGATTCAAACTTCTTAAAATGCCCCCAAAATAAACAGATCATTGGATCAATCAAACGCAGTTCGATGATTGATAGAGTACAGAAGTAAATAAATAAAGATTAGTAATTAGGAAAGAAGAAAAGAATTAGATCAGTAAATAATCATAACTTTATAGTAATAAAAGTGATGAAATAATTCAAATCTTAACTCTTAAACTATATTAATATAATCAATTAAGCTATTTAAAAAGCTTCAATTTAATTACAAAGCAAGACTCTAGGATAGATTTATAGTTGATAAAAGTTTTGATAATAAACCAATCTATTTATGAAATAAAAAGTGGGTAGTTGGTAGTTATTAGAATTAAAGGAATTAGTAAATCAAAGTGGCTTTATTATACCTATATAGACATCTAAAATTATTCTAATATCTTACATTCTTTATGTTTATACTTATTAGGGAAATTGATTCTTCGTAATGAAGAGTTAAGAAGTAAAATAATGGAACTTAATAATTATTTTAGTAGTATATTTTTGGTTAAAATTCAAAGGCTTAGTAGAAATGTTATCCTTTGTAATCAAATAGTTAAAGATATGTTCTATTTGAGAGGTAAGGATTAAGGGTCATTGGTTAGTACTGTCAACTACAGTTTATCAATTTTAAAGGAATTAGATGATGAAGGTAGGACTAAGATTTGGACTTAATATGTTACCCGGGTGTAATAATCTTAAAGGATTAAATGCTTTCAGACTATAGTAGACACAGTTAATAGTAGTTCTAAATTACTTTCGAGATTTAGTTATTTAAAAGTTATCGAGATTAGTAAAACAGCTGAAGGATAATTTATAATGGCTAGATTTAAAGCTAGAAGATAAAAATGATATACATATACCTAAGTGAGCTATTAGAGTCTCTAACTTGTAACATTATTAAGACATATCTATAACCCTTTAGTCCTAAATGTGTGCTTTAAGGAAGAAAGTTTAATTTAAAATTATGAAACCAAAATCTGCTTGATCTCTTAGTCAAGCTATGAAACTTAGACTTTAAAGGAGAAGTTAAGAAAATAGATTAGTATCTTGGACAGTTTAATAAAGCTATAGATGAGTTTGCGATTCTATAATCTAGATTAAACAAAAATAGTTCATTTAAATCAAGAATAAGTACAAGAAAAGTAACTTGAATCATTAAGTAGTATTAGTGTATACTTCAATCAGCTACTTTAGCTATTTTTCTGAAAACAGGGAGTAGTTCTGTGGTGAAGCTGTAGTCACTGAGCAGAAGTATAGAAATTAACTTAGAGTTCTGATAAGTTTTGGTAGTAGTATAGTAGGATATCAACTATATCTCTGTATTAATTTATTTAGAATTGCTTTATTCAGGCTTATAGAGGGTTAAACATCTAGCTCTCCTTAAGTAATTTCAATGACACTTTTAATGTGATTACTCCCTCAGTTTAATTGGATGGATTATTTCTTCTTCATATGGATAATATCTCTATACCTATCCAATAATTCATCTAAAAACTATTTCTTTTAGTCTATGAGTTTTATTTAAGTTAACGTAGTAATAATTTAAATATAGTAATTAAGGTAACTAAGAAATAGACTATAGTAGCTACTTTATTAAATATCTTTGATGGAAAATAAGTTTAAAGATAAGAACTTAAGAAGTAGACTTCATTACCTGTAGGTACTTTTTACTATTTGGAACTAGTTTAGCTTACTTATTTTGATACCTTTTAAATATCCTAGTAACTTAGTTAGCTTAATTATCTGCTTTATGGTATATATTTACCCTTTATACTTCCTTACTGCTAACATTTGATTATACTCTTTTACTCTCCTTTCTAAATAGTTTAAATAACTAGGCATTTAGATTATAATCTTATAGTATACTTTAGTTAATGCATGGAAGAGTAGTATTAATAAACTGATTATTAGATAAGCTTAATCTAATACTAAGCTTATTACCCCTAACTCTCAATAACTATAATAGTAGCTTATCATATCACCATGCAACTTACTTACTAGAACTTTGATTAACTATCATGATGCTTCAACTTATACTACTGTATTTATATTATACCCCAGGGCTTTAATAAGAGAATTCTTCATTAATATTAACTTTAGGGGTTCAAAAGCTACTTCCAATCTAGATTTTAGAATAAGTCTGGATGTCTCTTCTATTATTAAGCTTGCTTATTGGGCTTTACCTAGGTTTTTCCTTGCTACTAATGAGACTATTCTATCTGTTTTCCTTTTTTTGGGTCTTGACTTTTGCAGGAGATAACTTAGTATCTACTTATATAAGCTACTCTTTTCAAGAAAATATTTAGATTAGTATAAGTTCTGCAGCTGTATAAAAATAGTGCAAAGGAAATAGACAGTGGCAGTAGCTGGAGGTTTGATATGAAATGGTCTATATATAGTTAGTAGTAAAAAGTAAACAGACTGCAAGTGTAAATCTAATTAGGCTTCATAGTTAAGAATATTACAAGATCTGACCTTTTAGTCTTTGAGTTAGAAGGATACTGAGATTTAACATAAATTTTGAAATGGAAAATCTTAACGTTAGTTGATTGAACTGTCAACACTAAAAATCTCATGAAGTGACTAGAAATGAAAATGATATTATCAATATTAAAGTAATAAGCCTTAGCATATCTGCTTTCAGTTTAATAATCTATTGAAGAATTATTTTTGATGTGCTAATTGTTGTCTTTTTAGTTCATATATAAATAAGAATATATTTAGTCAACCAGTATCTAAGTAATCTTACTAAAGTCTTTAGTCAAATGCTATAATTTTACAGTAATAAAGGCTTAGTATTGAGGAATAAGGAAAGAATAACGAAGAGATTCAATGCTATGATACTGCTCTTAATTTAGATCCAAAATTTGTGACTGCTTACAATAATAAGGGTTATTTACTGAATAAGTTCAGCTATTTTTTTGAAGCCATTTAGAGTTTAAACTAAGCTATTTAATTAGATCCTAATTCCCCCAATCACTATAAACATAAAGGATTTTCTCTTTATGAACTAGGAAACCATTCTGAAGCCATCGAATCTTGTAATAAAGCTATCTAGCTTAATCCGAATTATGTAGAAGCCTATTTTAATAAAGGCTTAGGCTTAAAAAAAACTTAAGAAGCACTTTAGTGCTTTACTCTGGCACATTAGCTTAACCCTAAATTAGAAATTCCTTAAGTAATCTAGGTAAATCAATCTTTCACAATGCAGGATCAAATTAAATTAGAAGAGATTTGACAACTTTTATAATAAAATGGGGCTGGCTAAGATATCAGAGCTTAGATAAGAATATGGAATTATAAAGAGGTGATTCCAAATAATTAATTAGCTTACAAATTTTAGGTGAAGGTGGATAAGGAACTGTTTATTTAATAAGCATTAAAGGGTCTGATTATGCACTAAAAGAAATGAACTAAAAGGAGATTATTAAAAGTTAATAGAGGCATTCTATCTTGAATGCTTGTCTCTTTTATTTGTAAATAACTTAATGGTTCTTAGACTTGTAGGAGTTGCAATTAACACTTCAGATTAAGGAAATTATTGTTTCTATCTTTTAACTGATTACATGCCAAAGTGAAGCTTATACTAAGTAATTTAACCTTAATAATTATTAGTTGATTTCTAAGTTGGATCTCCTATAAGATCTTTTAAGAAATTTAATTTGTTAAGTTAGATAGCTGAAGGTTTATAGTCAATACATTCTCGGAACTTAACTCGTAGAGACATGAAATCTCCAAATATTATTTTAGATGCTTCAGATTCCCCCAAAATAGCTGACCTTGGATTATTACATGACTCAAGTATAAAAACTACAAAAGAATCAAAAGGCTCACCTCATTGAATGGCTCCAGAACTCTTCGATAATAAAGTAAGTTAAAAGAGTGATATCTGATTTTTAGCTTGCATAGCAGTAGAAATATTTAATGAAAAATTACCTTTTCCAGATCTTACTACATAATACTAAATTATGATGGCAGTTTGCACAAACAGAAAAATTCCTTAATTTTCAGAAGAAATAAATTAAGAACCAGAGTTAGTTTAACTATTATAATAATGCTTTAGTTATGATTAAAGCAATAGAGCTGATATTTATAGCTTCAAAAATAGATAGATTCATTAATATAAAAGTGACAAATAATAAGTTAATAGGAAAAAGTAACTCAATAAAGTGCAGAGACTGTCAGTTCATAAATAGTAGTTTAATAACAATATTAAAAACCTTTTAATATTTAAAAGAAAGGATAAATATAATAAGAAATAACAGAAGCATAATTTAAAATTGAGCAGTTAGAGAATTTAAAGATAAGCGAAAAGGAAGAGAAAAAGAGTTGATGAGGATTAAAATAACTTAAGACTATTTTATTATATAACTAAAGATATTAAAAGCTTAATTAGCTATACTAAGTTTTCTAGCTATAGTATAAAAATATATTATCTTAAGTCTAATTAAAATAAATATAATAGGAATCTTACAAACATAAGTAATAGCAGTTAGATATAATTAAATCTAAATATTTGATTATTTTAGTTAAATCTAACTGTAAGATCAGTTTAGCAATGAATCTTAAATCATCTCCCTAATTACTTATTTAGTTAACCATTAATAGCAAAAGTATTATTTCTTTTGAATAATAGGAAAGTTAAAAATTAAAGGCTAATTAAATAGTTCTAATTTACTTTTCTATCTTTTTATCTATAAAAAGCATAAAACTAGTAAATGTATTTCTGCATCTAGAGTTTACTTTAATAGGAAGAATAAGAAATAACTAGCAAATAGAAACTAAAATCAGTTTTAAGACTTATTTAAGCATGGAAATTATAGAATTACAAGCTACTCACTAATTAGCCAATAGAAGGTAATTTATAATAAAGCATTTTAGTTAGATTGCTAAAGATAAAAAAGTGATATCTATAAATAAAAGGAAAGCTAATATTGATAATTTAATGCTTTGATACTCTTTAATTCTTATATCAATCTATTATTTTTAAATATACACTTAAGAATATCCTTAGGCTTAATGGTAAGTATATCAGCACATATTGATTTAGATTTCTAACTCATTAATTTCTTAAAAACAACATTTGATTTAAATATTTTCTAAACTATCTAGCTGTGAACTAGATCTAAATCAATTTCCAGATTAATTATCTTTTACTACTAAGTAACTAAAATAGATCTAGAAAATCCTGTATTTCTAGCAAGGATTAATAACTAACTTCTTCTTATTAATCTTAAACACTTTAAAACAAAATTTTTTCTATATAAAGGCTAGCTTAAAAACTAAGTGCATAACTAATACCTTTAAATAGCTAAAAGTTAAAATGAAGATATTTACTTTAGACGAAGCTATGTATAATGTATTAATTAATAAATTGGATATTATTAAGATATCAGCGCAAAGGGAAAGGCTTATTAAATTTTTGTGTATAAAATGTAGAAAAATTGAATTTAAATGTAAAGTAGACTTAAAAATAGCAATATGAGCAACTAAGGTTAGAAAAGGATAAAAATTTGAAACAATAGATGGAAATAATGACTAGCCCTATTGGTGTAATATAGAGAAAGATAAAAACAAGAGCAACATTGAGATGATGGGAAGGTTAATACTGATTTTGTTTACTTATGTTGATATATCTGATTATAAATTTGAAAAATGAACTAAAAGGGATTTATGTAAAGTCTAAATAAATGAATATCTCGTCTACTAGTTTGCTTAATAGTAAAATACTTTATTATTTGCAACGAAAAAGAAGAATCAAATAGCTGTTGCTCCTGCAAAAGAAATTTCTTTCCTGATTATATATCCGAACATATACCTAAAAGAAGTTGACTAGTCTAATGAGAATTTTTCAGCAAATACTATAGAACTCTTAGATCATTCAAATTACAAGATGAGAAAAACGTATATGGGAGGGAAGCTAAAAGCTATAAATGAAATAATTAGTTTAAAAAGTCTAAGAACGATTAATTTCAAAGATAAAGTTAAAAAGAAAAATTATCTTAGCATATAGTAAAACGAAGGATATTATAATGTTTAGAAGTGTCAATCAAAATCAGAAATATACTTTATACGCTTAAGGTAAAGGATAACAATTGAAAACTCTTTAAATAGAAAGGAAAATAGAAATAACTTAAGATATTAATAAGACTAAATTGGCAGGCTAAAAATTAAAAATTTAAACAATTAAGTTCTGAAATATAATGGAAGAAAATTAAAAGAAGCAATTTATAATTGATTTCACTAACTTTAAAACACGCTCGAAGTTCAAAAATAGAATTCTAAAAGTGCTACCCTTGGAAAATATGATAGATTAAAAGCTAAAAGATCATATTAAATATACTTAAAAAATTATTTAATTCAATCAACTAGAGAACTAGTCTAAGTTTGTACACTAAGCACAGGAGAAGATTAAATAATAAAAAGTTACTTCAGATATCTTAATAAAGAAAATAAAGCAACGAAATGTTTACCATTCCAAAACTTCCATCAAAATATATAATAATAGTCAAATAGAATACTAATAATAATTACTTAAGTTAATATTTATCAGCAATACTTATAGAAGCTAAGGAAGAATAGCTTCCCTAAATATTTAATAAGCAAGTTATAACTAAAATATTAAAGAAGAAGATTAAAATTCAAGATAATATTAATAATATTTTATCAACGAGAAAGAAAAACTCAATCAGGAAGCTTATGAGAACAGTTAAAAATACCTAATTCAGAAATAATAAGAAAAGGAGATAAAATATTAATTCAAATAGCTAACACTTAATATAGATTAATTTATTACTCTAAAGACTAAAATACTTTAGTTAAACAAGCAAAAGAAACTATCGTTAAAATATTGCAAACTAAATACCTTAATATCCGGGGCTAGTAATTGATAAAAGAAGGACAGATAATTGAAGAAAAATAATTTTTCATAAGAATATCTAGTTTGATTTGTTTTACTGATGAATATATTAATAAATCAGATTATTTTTAAGTCAGGATAAATAAAAAGAGCCTATTGAAGAAAACAACAGTACTTTAAAAATTAAACCTTATATTATGTTGACAAAAGTTAAAAAAAACAGATATAGATAATATAGAAGAATAATAAAAAGGTTATCATGGCTTGAACTTCTATAATAATAATAATCCTAATTTCAGATAAAACAATAAATAAATATAATTTTCTTAATTTATAATTAAATAATCTTTCTCTATGCTAATTTCTTTTATCTATAGAGTATTATTTTAATCCTTTAATTTTTAAATTTTTCTTTACTATTTTTATTGGTCTTATTAGATTAATTAGTTACCTCGTCATTTCGACATTCGTATTATTAGTTAATTATAAGAGATATATGTCACTTTATTTATATTCTGTGTTAGTCTCTTTATATTGATGTAGTAGCGAACAATAGAGGTTTTGATCTATTATTCTCCAAAATTTAAGCTATTATAATACTTATTACCTTTACTTTTCTAAAATATCTACCTAGTAAAATAAGAATTATTAAGACATTTATACTTTTAGAATTATTTACCCTATATGTATCAAGAGAAGATTAAATTTAAGAGATTAATATTGAACTATTATGATATAGAGAGTTAACTAGCTTGATATAAGATTATTGTTTATATTAAAGAAACTTTGCTTTAGTTACTAAAAGATTCAAATTAGTTCTTTAGATTACTTATTAGTATCTTTTAACTTTTAATCTATCTCTTTTATAACTAAAGCTTACTAAAGCTTAATGCCATATGTTTTTGTTATCTACTTTAAATTAAGTAAAATGATAGTAAAAAATAGAGAACACGTTATGTCTTTTGATAGGAGTTGAATAATGTTTTAGGTTATAAAAGAAATAGTTTGATAATTACTAAGCTAATATAGAATAGATACTTAATAAAGCTATAGAGCATTAATCTAAATGGCACTAGTCTTAATATTAGAGGATAACTCTTTAATAT